>PUFA01000736.1:0-93410 GCA_003508835.1 Eonycteris spelaea
TAAACGAATGGGACTACATTAAGCTAAAAAGTTTTGTACAGCAAGGAAACCATGAACAAAACAAAAGACAACCGACTGAATGGGAGAAGATAGTCGCTAGCGATACATCTGATATGACAGATAAGAGGTTAATATCCAAATATATAAAGAACTCATACAACTCAACAACAAAAAAAACAATCAAATTAAAAAATGGGCAGAAGACCTGAACAGATATTCTCCAAAGAGGAAATACAGATGGCCAATAGACATTGAAAAGATGCTCAAGTCACTAATCACCAGAAAATGTGAATTAAAACCACAATGAGTATCACCTCACACCTGTCAGAATGGCTATCATCAATAAATCAAAGAAAAACAAGTGTGTTCAAGGATGTGGAGAAAAGGGAACCTTCACACACTGCTGTTGGGACTGCAAATTGGTACAGCCACTATGGAAAACAGTCTGGAGGCTTCTCAAAAAATTAAAAATGGATATACCTTTGACCTAGCAAGAGGTATTTATCCAGGGAAAACCAAAACAATAATTCGTAAAGATCTACGCACTCCAATATTCATGGCAACAAATTTACAATAACCAAGATATGGAAGCAACCCAAATGCCCATCAACAGATAACTGGATAAAGAAGTTATAGTTCTTATATACAATGGAATATTACTCAGCCATTAAAAAAATGAAATCCTACCATTTGCACTGACATGGATGGAACTAGAGGTTATTATGCTGAGTGAAATAAGTCAGACAGAGAAAGATAAATACCATATGATTTCACTTATAGGCAAATCTAAGGCACAAAAATAACAACCTAATCGAAAACAGACTCACAAATATAGAGGACAATCTGGTGACAGCCAGAGGGGTGGAGGGTTGAGCAGCTCAGAGAATGGGGTAAAGAGTTAAAGAAGTACAAATTAGTCATTGATAGGTGGTCACAGGGATGGAGAGCACAGCAAAGGGATTGCAGTTAGCATTAATGTGTTGGCTAGATGGAAAGCCAGAGGAGAGAAAGAGCAATTAGTTTTATAAGCTTATATAAATGTCTGACCAATGTACTATATATTTGAAACTAATAAAATTTTAAAAAATAAAAATAAAAAATTGTTAAAACAGGGTGATAGGTACCTGAGGGTTTATTATACTGTTCTCTCAACTTCTGTGTATTTGTTTCCACAATAAAGTTTTTCATAAAATGTAAAACTTTCCCCAAAATTGTTAATGGTCTAAGGAGACTACACTGCAAGAAAAAGCAAAAAACCCTCCACACATCAACTGTCCTAAAAATCTACTTGGGACTGAGTCTAAAACCTAATCATAACCACTAGGTGGCACTCACTCCCATACTCCAGATCTACAGAAATCTGGAGAAAAGGTCAGACAGTTCATAACATCTCCAGTGAAGCAAAGATCAGAGTCTGACCTTTATAACACAGTGTACAAGAGAGGCGATGCTTCCAGGACACAGATAACCTGTACTCATCTGAATTATTTTTAGGACCCTGAAACTGGGCTCATGAAGCCTAGAGGAACTATGCTACCTAAAATTAATACCCAACTCCAGAATCAGCTTTCATGGGGAAATGGTGAATGGGTTCAGTCACATGGGGGTGGGGAGGATAGGAAACCCTGCTCATAGAAGGTCAGAGACATCCAGCTATAAAGAGGCTACTACCTAGGATAGCCATGCCAAGTGACAGGAAGTTATCCAAGCAGTCCCAGGTCCCTGTCACCTAAAATTTACCCTCCTAGTCTCTTAACCCAACGATTCTAAAATTTGTTTTTAACCAAGCCACTAGAATATTACTATCCGCATGGTACCTTTCCCCACAGGGCAAAATATAAAATGGTATGTGATCTGGAGGAATGAGTTCTAAAATATGTATTAAACATACATGAAGAGATTTTCAGTTATTCCTTGACAGATTGTACGTATTATGAAAGGTTCAAATGCTTCGTTATTTTTTTAGATGAGCACCTATGGTGGATCTTTCCCATTCTTCCCTCCAGAACCACCTTCTATCCTTGGCTCTGTTCTCCGTCCCAGGAGACTGACCTGCATGGACTGCATTAAGGAAACACCTTAATCCTCTGGCTTACAGCCAACTGGGGATGGGAGGGAGTAAATTAGGAGATTGAAAGGATATTAGAATATCCTTGGCTCCCTCCCTGCCATATGACTATCCCCATGTCCCTTGACCAAAGGCTATAGTTCCTATCAGAGGGGCCCCTTCCTAACAACTACCCTCTCTGGATTCTAATAACTATTCCCTCCCTTTGTTTCTTTAGGCCTATGGATGGTGATGGTGGTGGCTGCTGCTAGCCCGGATTACTGTACTGTCCTTTTTGAGTTTCCCTAACAGCTACCTTTGGTAGACAGTCAGTTTATCAAATTCTCCTCAGATAACCAGTTTGATTGTGCTGACAATAAACTGCCCAAATTATGGCCTACTACCAGGCAAACACACTACTGAAAGCATGATCTTGAAGACTTCTTCATACCCGCCCAGGATGGCCAGGAAGGGTCGCTCTGGGCTTTCCAAGGCCTTGGCAAAGTAGTTCAGTTCCTTCTTCATCAAAAAACCTCCAGCTTTCTGTGACAGGTTAACTCCTACCATGGAGCTAAAAAAGACCAGAAACATTCAAATTTTAGTCAATCCCTACCAATTCTCCCAATTCTAGAGGCCATCTTCTTATCACTGAAATACTTTCACTTCAGAGATTCTGGGAAACTATGGTTTTCATCCCTAAACTGCAAAAAAAAATAAAATAAAATAAGAAAAAAAAAACAGGTACATAATAAGATTTTTGACTAATAGTGCAAGGTCAAGGGATACAAGTAAAAAGCAATGACCTTAAGTAGAATTTAATATACCCAATTATTAGTCTTCAGGCCAAGGGTTTAATCCCAATAAATAATCAGCCAGTTGATAACAACAGAGGAGTCCTCAATTTGCTTCCTACTAACAGCATAAGATTGTGATCACACGATGTTCACAAAGGGTTAGCTTTACATGAAATATCAAAAGTGAGAAAGAGCAACTACTTACTTAAGCTCGATGAAAAGCTCCACAATTCTCAGCATTTTTTTACTTTTATTTCCTCTTTGGATGAGGAATACTCAAATAGCCATAGTCTAATCAGTAGCTCCAATTAGAGATAGAAGCCTACAGGATCACAGTATAATACAGAAATCTCCAAAATCAACCCAGAGCTTGGGCTGCTCGAGTAAACAGGAATACTGTTTCCAGCTTGACATCAAACAAGACTCTTAGTACCTGTGGGCTCGATGAGCAGTGCCAAAAGCATCATTGACATAGACATCCCCTAATTTGGAAAGTGAAGCTCGGAAGGCTTCTATTTTAGCTGGCTCAGCTTTAACCTGCAGAGAAAAACAAAAAAAATGGGAAAACCAACAACTGGAAATGTTGATGGCTGCAAAGACAACTGTAAAAGGATTTCATACCAAGAGTCCACTTAAACATGTCTAAAGACCCTGAGTTGGTGGGACATCAATTTTTACAATTAGCAACAGTACCTGTTCTTCCTTCCAAATATTCCAGGTCTTTTGGTCATTTCTGCATGTTTCCGCTCTCCTTTGCCTTCCCTCATATTGCAGACCTAAGGTTCCTGAACAATGGCTTAACCTCTAATCACACGAAGCTAACAACATCCATTTGACCTTTCCCCAACTCCTAGGACAAAATTCTAATTATTTTTCCCTCTCCTTATCTTGACTCATATCCTCATTTTAACATATTCTCCTTGTAAAAGTTCAGATTATACTTGATTCAAAATGCTGGCTAACAAGACCTTTCTGCAAAGGCATAGAGGTCCTCACACGTATTCCTCATGAAAACAAGGACAGGCTGGAACACGGAAGACTGATGGAAACATGACAAGATAGGACCCCAGAAACATTTTATATTGAGGTATTTTATATGGCCTTTCCTGAAGTTAGGAATCTGAGAAGAAGAAATACACTTCTATAAAAAGAGAGGAACAAAAAGTAGAAGACAGGGCTTTGAAATGTCAGCTCACTATCCAGGGATTCCCCCAAAAAGGGACAGAAGGCAGGATGGCAGGATGAACAAAGAGTCTCCAGTAGAAGACTAAGTGAAGATGCACAGGAAGACAGATTAACGGAGACATAGCACAGAAGAATATATAGCACAGAGCAGATGTTCATGTTAGCCACTGCCCACTCCCATCCTCCTAAGTATCAAGATGAAGGCAACTGCCACAAAAAAAAACAGGAGCTTTCCTCTAATGACCCAAAGAATGCAGGGGCACTACTACTAAAACTAAAGACTCCAGAGCCTCCATAATCTCTCCAGAATAGAATAACATATGCCACTGGTAACTGGAAGATGACTGATATCGTAATGAAAACATTGTCTGAATGGCAGGAGACCTGGGTTTTAAGCCTAGCTCTGACACTAATTTACCATGTAACCTTTGGCAAATTGCTCTCTATCCCTGAAACCTTCCCATATATTAAAAAGGAATAATAACCCCTCTATTTGTAAACTGTTTTTAGGGACTTCCAGTCAAGATGGCATAGAAGGTAGACGCTGTGTTTGCCTCCTCTCACGACCACATCAAAATTACATCTACAGAACATCATCCATCATTGGGAGTCGCCTTAGGTCTGGCTGAACAGAAGTCCTATGACCGACTGGGGACATGCATCAGAAGTCACCTTGAAACTGGTAGGAGGGGCAGAGGTACAAAACGGGCCAGTCCCACAACTGCGTGAGACAGCTGAAAATTGGGGGAAGTATCTCGGCTGAGGAGACCACCCCCGGCAGGGTGAGGGGTCCCGGCTCCATACCAGGCTCCCCACCAGGCTGCCCAGCCCAGGGCTCCAGTGCCAGGAAGGGAAGTCCCCACAACTTCTGGCTGTGAAAACCAGGAGATTGTGGCTGAGTGAGACAGAGGGCTGCAGGAGTCAAACGTTCTTTTTAAAGGGCCCGTAGCAGACTTACTTGGTGACTGACTCACTTGCCCTGAGCTCCAGCCTGGGACAGTAGCTCAAAAGGCTTCACAGATTCGGGCTATTGTTCTTTTGTTGAGCCCTCCCTGTACCCAGGTTACAATTTCAGGCAGCCGCCATACCTGTGTGTCTCTATCAACCTGGCTGACATAGGTTGTCCCACCCAGGTAATTCCGAGATCCAGTCCCTCCCAATTTGCGGGCTTACTAAAGCTGCCTCCAGTGGGGTTTTTACCATACACATGGCCTATCTTGGCTCATGCTGTAGACTTTTCTAAAATCTCACAAAGGCTCACAAAACCCAAAGAAGCAACATCTGACCTTGATGTGCCCCATACCTCTTGCTGAGCAGTCCTCAGCCCAGCACTAGCAGCACCTAGCCACAGTTCTTGGCTTGGCCTTGAGGCACCCCTAAGCATAGCACAGGTGGCATCCATCTGCATATTGCTTGGTGACTCTTGCCAGGTGGCCCAGCAGGTGCCTAGGCTGCAGCTGACCTTGGCCTACAGCTAGGTCCCTCCCAGGAGGCCCTTGGGCCAGCATGCCCAGTGGCCTGCTTCTATTACAGCAGGAGCCTGAGCACCATCCAGGGCTGCATCTGAAGCAGACACACCCAAAAGGCAGACTGGGCAGGCACCAGAGTTCTGCTAAAGTTAATCATGCTCCATCAGGTCGACCCTACCTGGCCAGGTCTCACAACCAATTAACACAAGGGTCGATCACTCTCATCAAGGTGCAAACAGCAAACAAGGCTCAAGTAACAACAGGAGGGCACATACAACCATACAAGGGACACACCTTGAGTACCTACCTGGCTCAGGTGACCAGGGAAGACTGTACCACTAGGCCCCAAAGGATACATACTACATAAAGGCACTCTACTAAGACCAGGAGACTTAGGAGCCCTACCTAAAACATAGAAACAAACACAGGAAGACAGCCAAATTGGAGAGACAAAGAAACATTTCCCAAATGAAAGAACAGAACAAAGCTCCAGAAAAATAACTAAAAAAATGGACACAAGCAATCTACCAGATGCAGAGTGTAAAACACTGGTTATAAGGATGCTCAATGAACTGTTTACTCAAACCCTGGTTATAAGGATGCTCAAGAGTAAGAGTATGTGAACTCAGTGAGAACATAAACAAAAAGATAGAAAACATAGAAATGGAGATAGAAAACATAAAGAATCAGTCAGAAATGAAGAATACAATAACTGAAATGAATAATACATTAGAGGGAATCAATAGTTAAGTGAGGCAGAGGATCAAATCAGTGATTTAGAAAACAAGGTAGCAAAAAACACCCAGTCAGAACATCAAGAAAAGAAGAATACCCCTCCCCCTCACAAAAAATAAGGATAGTCCAAGGGGCCTCTGGGAGAACATCAAGCATAGCAGAACAACATTCACATCATAGGGGTATCAAAAGAAGAGATTGAAAACCTATTTAAAGAAATAATGACAGAAAACTTCCCTAACCTGGCAAAGGAAGTAGACATACAACCCCAGGAAGCGCAGAGTCCCAAACAAGGTGAACTTGAACAAGTTCACACCATGATGCATCATAATTAAAATGCCAAACGTTAAAGACAAAGAGGCAATCTTAAAAGCAGCTAAAGAAAGGCAATTAGTTACATACAAGGGAGCTCCCATAGACTGTCAGCTGATTTCTCAACAGAACTTTGCAGGCCAGAAGGGAATAGCAGGAAATATTCAAAGTGATAAAAAGGAAGGACCTACAACCAGGTTACTCTACCCAGCAAAACTATCATTTAAAATTGCAGGACAGATTAAGAGCTTCCTGGACAAAAAAGAAAAAAAAAAGAAAAAAAAAAGGCTAAGGGAATTCATCAACACCAAACCATTATTACATGAAATGTTAGAGGAACTTAAGAAAAAAATATGGATCAAAAATATGAATACTAAAATGTCAATAACTATATCGCTATTAACAAGTACTTCAAAAGAAAAAAATTAAATGTTCCAATCAAAAGATAGGGTGGCTGAATGGATGAGAAAACAAGACCCTTCCATATATGGTGCCAACAAGAGACTCGCTTCGGATCAATGACACAGACTGAAAGTAAAGGGATGGAAAAACATGTTTCATGAAAATGAGAACGAAAAGAATCTGGGGTAGCAATACTTATAGCAGACAAAATAGACTTTAAAACAAAGGCTATAACAAAAGACAAAGAAGGACCCAGTAATCCCACTTCCAGGTATTTATCCAAAGAGACCCAAACTACTGCTTTGAAGGAACATGTGCATCCATTATGTTCACTGCATTATTTATAATACCCAAGATATGGAGGCAACCTGGGTGTCCATCAGTGGATGAATGAATAAAGAAGAGGGGGTACACATATACAATGGAATATTACTCAGTCATAAAAAAGAGAATGAAATCTTGCCATCTGCAACAACATGGATGGACCTAGAAAGTACTGTGCTGAGCAGAGTAAGTCACACAGAGAAAGACAAATGCCATATCATTTCACTTACATGTGGAATCTAAGGAACAAAATAAGCAGACAGGAACAAACAGATGCAGAGAACATTTTGAGAGTTGCCTTAGGGAGGGGAGTTAGGGGGTGAGTGAAAGGGGGAAGGGATTAAGAAGTACAAAATGGTAGTTATAAAATAGTCATGGGGATGTAAATACAGCATAGGGACTACAGTCAATAACATTGTAATAACTATGTATGGTGTCAGATGGGTACTAGATATATCAGGGTGATCACTTCATAAGTTATATAAATGTTTGATCACTATGTTGTACACCTGAAACTAATATAATATTGTATGCCAACTATAATTGAAAAATAAAAAAAATATTTTAAAAAATAACTGAGGAAATAATGGCAAATTGAAAGCTATTTATAAAAAAAAAAGGTGCTATAGAAATAACAATCAAATTCCATTTCTCATTTTTGGTCTGCCAATAACTGGAAGGAAAAGAATACTCCTAAAAACCAATGCAGGCACACTGAATAAAGGAAATATTTTATGTCGTTATTTAATCCATTTTAAACTCATAACAGGCTCCTAAAATTTTAAGCATTGAAATGAAAGTCACTGCAGACTAAATGTAAAGTTAACTAACTAAAGCTGTCATAGACTAACATAGTTGGTTCACCACTTCCTGAATAAAACGTTTTGCCTTAATTTGCCAGTTGCCTCCTGCCATTTCTAAGCCTAGAGTCTCTGCTTGAGTTACAGTCTAAAAGGGCATCATCAAAATTTTAGGTCAGCATGAGACTCCTGGTACTATAGCAAGACCATGCCAAAGGCAAAATAAGGCAAGACTAGGGCCTACAGTGCTAAGAAAAGAAACTGTTTGAAAGGAGGCACTCCAACGATCTTAAGAAATGTCAGAAGTACAACAGGAGATTGAGACACTAGCCTCTGAGCATCTTGTTCCCCAAGACGCTATAGACCTTAAAAATGGAAAGTACTCAAAGGGTGCCTTATACTTTGCTTCTACCAATAAGGCAAATTCCAAATCATCCTCAAAGACCCAGCTTTATCACTTAATATTTGAATTCTGGTTGTTAGGTCATAATAATCTGTTGTGTAGCTTATCTATGGTTGTTTTTTGAAAATTTCTTTTTGGTTTTTTTAATTGTTTTTTTCCCCCCTATGGTTGCTTTTGCATGTCAATGGCAACCCATACATGGTTGTGACTGACTGTGTAGCCTGCAAAGCCTAAAATGTTTATTGTTTGGCTTTTTACAAAAAAAAAAAATGTTCTTATCTAATGGACTGAGCTATATGTAAAGGCCAGTAACAGAACCACTGCCCTCTAACTTTAGTCAAAGACAGCTTTTCTGAGACTTATTTTCTTCATGAAATGATGATACCTGTACTTCCTTATCTTAAAGAGAAGTTCAAAAAATGCTTAACACTTTTAAGAAAAATGCCTTAAATCCAAGGCAGTATTCATCATGACCATCATTTACCCAACTATAATCAATTGTCCCAAATAGTCCCTTTCCACTTGATTTAGGAAAGTACTTTTACTGCTCACATAAGAAAACCCAAATTACACCAAATTTAATTGAGCGTTTTAAAAATACCATGCTTGAGCCTTTAATTCTTCCTTTTAAATAAGAAAACATTGTCCTTCCATAACACACTAGGGCCTATTGCTTATAAAAAGTGTTCCAGCCTTGACAAAAAATCTAAAACTGACCCTTGCTGGAGGAACACCTGGTGTAGCATGGACACTAACCCCCACAACCACATGTGAATGTCTGATCTTAGCACTTGGGAATCAGCCTATTCTTCAATAGGTTATCACATACTGCCAGAAAAAACAAACTCATGTATCACAGGCCAAGTGTGTAACAGAGGGACAATTAGAAGTAGCATGTTCACTGAATACTCTTACACTCAAATGGTGTTCACATATTTTTTTCAAAGGTATTTCAAAACCACTTGAACATGAAGAAGGCTTCTGAGATGCTGGCAATATTCTATTCCTTGACCTAGGTTACGGTTACACAGGTGTATTTACTTTGTGATAATTCATCAAGCAATGCATTTGTGCATTTTTATACACATTATACTTCAATAAAAAGATGTCTAAGGAAAAATAAACATGAGCTTCCTGTATTCTTCAATCACAGACTTATAATAGACTCAGCCCTCCTCACCCCCACTAATGTTAAAAATCACAGGTCCTACCTTGTTCCCAGAAGAATCTTTTCCCTTCCCTTCTTCCTCCACATGAAAGCGAAGGTTCTCCAGCAGGATGACAGACCCAGCAGCCGGATCAGCACAAGCTTTCTCCACTTCGGGCCCTACACAGTCCTTCAAGAACAAAACATCCCTGGGAAGGGGACAAGATGGAGACACTTGGGCAGTCTGAAAGTTAAGAACCAACATGCCTGACAACATCTGCTATCATAGATTACACCAGCACCAGAGCCTGGCACTTACTTGCCCAGCAGAGATTTGAGTTCTGCAGCAACTGGCTCCAAGGAGTACTTGTCAGGCATGGGAACGCCATCAGGGCGGCCCAAGTGGCTCATAAGAACAACTGACTTGGCTCCATTGTCCAAGCAGAATTTGATACTTGGGATGGCAGCCTTAATCCTGCAACCGAAAAGAGACAACAATTAGAGCAAGGTTACTCCTAGGAATTAGTGGAAAATATTTTATTCGTGGCCTCATAAAACATAAAGCCCCTTTCTTTAAATTCTTTCAAATCTACTTTCAGCTCAATGATGGTCCTCAGGTTCATGTTCAGAGGAGAAGTAAATTATGATACCAACTCTCCCTAGGATTGTACATTCTCCTGTTTTGCCCCCTGTGCAGAAAAGCTATCTTTAGAAGGACCTGCTTGTAAGGTTAACCTTTGGCTGGTGTCTAGAATTTGGCTTTCAAAGTGGTCCTTCAGTTCTTTAACTGACAAGAGCCATTCACTGTTCCTAGACTGTCAGTACAAACAAGGTGATTTATGCTGAACACTTACTTCCTTCTGGGAGCCTGCAATTTTGGTAGTTACTAGGTAGAGGGTACCTACGTGACCAGTTCCCAATAAGAATCTTAGGGGCCAACATTCTAATGGGCTTTTCTAGGCAGAAACATTGCACACAATTACTGCATTTTTTCATAGCTGGAGAAATGAGCACATTCAGTGTGTTCCCTCACAGGAAACATAGAGCATCAGAAACCCATGCATGGATTTCTCCAGATTATGCCTGTGTCTTTTCCCCTTGCTGATCCTGTCATGTATCCTTTCACTGTCATAAACTTTAGCAGTGAATGAGTCCTATGAGTCCTTCTAGCAAATCACCAAACACAGGGATGATTTTGGGAACCCCAAAAAAACCCTCTTATGTGACTGTGGATTATAAAATTCCTAAATCTTGAAAACTTCAAAGGAAATTTCAAGAGAATTGTAATAATTTTTCTGCACCCATTACAGATTCTAAGTAGGAAAAAATATATTCATTATACAGAATGTGGTTTGCATAATGCATCGTCTTTATTACATTATAGTTTAACCAAAAAAATTATTTAACTTCCTTTACATATTTCAAATTGTTGCTACAAACTTGCTACTAACTTCCCATTTTTGTCAGTCTTTAAGAAATTAAAATTGATAAGAAAATCATTTATTTATTCAACAAATGTTTCTTGAATGCTTCTTTTGTACCAGGTACTGTTCCAGATTCCAAGAAAACAACCGTAAATAAAAGTTTTTGCTTTCATGGAAGTGAAATTCTAATGAAAGGAGAAATAACAATAAACAAATAAACAAAATATATATCTATCTCAGATGGTATTAAGAGCTATGGAGAAAATAGCACAAGGTAGGGAGACAAGAATGATTGGGGAATAGTGGTGGAGGGGATTTTAGATAGGGTAGGTAGCCAGGGAAAGTCTCTCTGATGACATTTCAACAGAGTACGAAGTAATAAAAACCTGGTTATGTTCCAAATAGCCTATGCTATTTGGCAGATATAACAACTCATTTATACCAAGCAATGAGGAAATCTTTAGCCAGGTACAAAGTTTGGCCAATGAAGGCAAATTAATCCTCAGGCTATCCCTTATTGGCAAGCTCTATTATTTCTAAAGATTTATTTTGTTCGTCAACTCGATGGATTTATGAAAATGAAAAGATCTACTCAGACATGTCTCTCTGCTGTTTATTCATTAAATACCTTGATAGGCATATTTCCAATCTTTTCTGTATGCTGCAGAAAATAATGAAAATCAGAAGGGTCAGAGCTGCCTTGTACAAAGACCTTACATTATGGTGCAACGAGGATGTGCCTGGCAGATTGCCAGCCTCCATTCCGGGGCCAACATCTGAAAATGTTCTGGGTCTAGACCCACACTCTATAATACGGTAGCCATCAGCCACATGTGCCTTGTGAATACTAGAAATGTGACTCACCCAGACTGAAATGAGCTCTAAGTGTAAAATATATGCTGGATCTCAAAAATGTCCCTTTGTCTTACTGATTACATATTGAAATGATTCTTTTGGATTTAATGGATTAAATTAAATATATGAAAACTAAGTTCACCCATTTCTTTTTACTTTTTTAATATGGCAACTAGGAAAATTTAAATTACATGTGGCTCATATTATATTTACACTAGACAGCACTGGTCTAGATCACTACAAAGCACCTTTGCAGCTCAAACCCTTCATTTAAAATTTAAAATAAAATACCTTCTTTTACAATCTAGTCAAAATCAAGAGCAGTACTATCACTTAAAATTTCTGCTTCTAAATCTAGGAGCCAACACATCTAAAGCAGCCTAAGCAAACTGAAAATATTACTTCTGAAGTCTTTTCCCTTAAATCAAAAACATTTTATCTGGGCCATCTGGAATAGGTGCTTGTAACACCTTAAAACAAAAACGCATTTTATCTGGGCCATCTGGAATAGGAGCTTGTAACACTACATGTAGACTTAATAATTATAGATATTAAAAAATCCTTCTCTTGCAGAGTTCATTTTGCAAGGTAAGCCAACTTACCTTAATCTTTGACATTCTTAAAAATGCATAACCCCAAATTCTTCAAATTTTCAAAAGACAGGGACAAAAAAAATTACCTTAATTTTTTCAATTTCTACATTATCATAAGAAAGCAGACCAAGTGGTAGGTTGATGGAAAATCAAGGTCATATGGCTTATCATAGTTCTACAATAAGAAAAAAAAACATTTTATCCTATATACCCATACCCACCCACATCTTAAACCTAGCTCAAGGCTTAGCAGGGAACTTACCTCTGGTTATTTGTTATCTGATTGTTCTTCATAGGAACATTGAAGTCTACTCTAAAAAAGAAACAAAGTTTCAGGTTCAGGTACAATGCCATAATCAAATATTGTTCCTTCAGAGATTAGAAGAGGTACTTTGAATGAACCAATTATAAATAAGTTGAAGTTGGAAGTTCAAAACTCACCCTAAAAACAATCAGCAGTATTAGAAATCAAGATAGTGGTTAGCCATGGGGAGGAGGGAAGAAGTAGTGACTGGGACAGGACACCAGAGAGAGCTTCTGGGTTTCGGGTAATGTTCTATTTCTTGACCTGGGTGATTGCACAAATGTGTTCATTTTTTTGATAATTCTTTGAGCTTATGATATGTGCCTTTTGGGTATGTATCTCATACTTTAAAAGAGAAATTTTTAAAAATAAAAAATAAAACCCAACTTAAATCACAGGAACTAGCCCTGAAGAACCAGGAAGCTAAAAACCTGTTCCATCTAAAAAGATTTCTACGTGGGTCTGGCATATTATCTGATAATAGCAGTAGGTGGAGGTGTGAGGGGTAATAAGGAACACATTTTTATTCTGATTCTTTTGACATTATTTCTGGCTCCCAGTGAAACTAATATCACTCAAAAGAAAAAAATAACTAGAAAAATAGAACACATAATATACTTTCTGGAAACAGCCGGGGGCCTTGATACCAGAAAGAAACCTAGTGTCCAAAAACAAGTTTACACAGGATCTTTCTAGCAAAAGAGAGACAACAAAGTCTCTTTCAAAAAGCCTGAGGAGTGGAACACATGACTCTGCCCAGTAGACAAACGGGCAATTAGAAGAAAGTGATCAGGATGACACAAGCAATAATTTACTCTGTAGTCTCCTTTCTTACCCAGATTACTTTACCATTTTTAAGAACCAGTAATTCCTTTCCCCTTCTTCTGAACTCCTTAGAACATCAGCCTACTTCAATCTGACTAAAAATAAACATGTGTGGTAGTTATTTGTAAGGTCTAAGTTTTGCCTGCCAAGAGCCTTTTAATTAAAGATTGTCATTAAAATATAGCTAACATACAATATTGTATTAGTTTCAGGTGTACAGCACAATTATTCAACATTTATATACCTAAAGAAGTGATCACCATAAGTTGAGCAACCATCTGACACCATACAACACTATCACAATATTATTGACTCTATTCCCTAAGTTGTACACCACATCCCCATGACTTGTTTTAAGTGATTTCTTTCTATAGCTGTAGAATGTGGACGACCTCTCAGTTACTGTAAGAATTAAATGTTAGTGATGTGTAAAGTGCCTAGAAGAGTACCTAGTACAGAGTAAATACCGTAAAAGTGGTAACTATTATTACATGTTAATACTGCTCCAAGAACGTAATTCTGTGATGTAAAAGGCAAATCAATTATTACTAATATTAACCTGAAAATGAGACCTTTCAAAGTGAGAACTAACAAGCATTTATAGAGTAAATAAGAATAGCAATTCGGAACTTGCTGATTCATTCAGGCAGAAGCCCAAACAGTGTTCCAATTAGGAGAAAAAGGTAATGGATATTTATGAGAAAGGGAAGGGGAACAATTACATCAATATAAGGAAAGCATTTCTATTGGTACAGATAACATAATGTCAATTCAAAAAACGTTAATTTTCTTTCCAGTAGTCATCAGTCCATAGTCATAACTGCTTTCTCGCTGTCTTTGCAAAGTTTTTGGGGACAAAACGTTGTCCTTGGCCCACAAAGGTTATTTTGCCCTGTTCTAACATTCCAAAGTCTTGAAGCATAAAATGTGCCAGGCAGTTCCTCTGGCATAGCAGCTGTGGCTCCATTTTAAAGCGGCTCCGTTTATACTACTGTTTACACTAAAAACACACTAAGGAACTACCCGGAAAGTATGACCTAATCAAGAAGATTGCTGCTGTGCTTGATCATAAAGCTCCATCATTCCTAGCCCTTCCTCTCAAAGGCTGAGGCCTAGCAGACAATTACAAGGTCCTAGAAGACCACCAATATCCTAAATCCATAAGCCCCTACAAGCATACCTCAGAGACAAGTCCAGTTCCAGACCACTGCAAAAAAAGCAAATACTGCAATAAAAAGAATCTCACAATTCTTTTTGGTTTCTCGCTGCACATAAAAATGTTTATACTATATTGCAGTCTATTAAGTACACAACAGCATATGTGTTAAAAAAAACAATGTACAAACTTTAATTTAAAAATACTTTATTGCTTAAAAAGTGCTAACCATCATCTGAGCCTTCGTGAGTCATAAACTTTTTGCTGGTGGAAAGTCTTGCCTCGATGTTCATGGCCACTGACTGGTCAGGGTGATGGCTGCTAAAGGCTGAGGTGGCTGTGGCAATTTCTTAAAATAAGACAATGAAGTCTGCCATGTTGATTGACTCTTCCTTTAATAATCAATTTATCTGTGGCATGAAATAGCATTTTACCTACAGTAGAATTTCTTCCAAAATCAGAGACAAATCCTCTCAAACCCTGCCCTACTTATCAACTAAGTTTATGTAATATTCTAAATCCTGCTGTCATTTTAACAATATTCACAGCATCTTCATCAGGAGGAGATTCCACTTCAAGAAACCCTTTTCTCTGCTCACCCTTAAGAAGCAACTCCTCATTCATTAAAGGTTTATCATGAGATTGAAGGAATTCAGTCACATCATAAGGCTCCACTTCTAATTAGAGTTCTCTTGCTATTTCTAACACAGTTTCTATCTGTAGTTACTTTCTCCACTGAAGTCCTGAACTCCTCAAAGTCATTCATAAGAGTTGGAATCAACATCTTCCAAGCTCCTATTAATATTGATGTTTTGACCTCTTCCTGTAAATCATGATTGTTCTTAACAGAATCTAGAATGGTGAATCCTTTCCAGGTTTTCAAATGACTTTTTGTCCAGATCCACCAAAGGAATCACTATCTATGGCAGAGCCTTACAAAATGTATTTCCTAAATAAGCCTTGAAAGTCAAAAGTCCTCCTTGATCCATAGACTGCGGAATGGGTGTTAACGGGCATAAAAACAATATTAATCTCATCTCCATCAGTGCTCTTGGATGACAAGGTACATTGTCAATGAGCAGTAATATTTTGAAAGGAACCCTTTCTAAGCAACAATGGTGGACTTAAAATATTCAGTCAACCACATTGTAAACAGATATGCCACCATTCAGACTTTATTCCAGTCATAGAGCACAGGCGGAGCAGATTTAGCATAATTCTTAAGGACATCAGGATTTTCCAAATGGTAAATGAGCACTGGCTTCAACTTAAAGTCACCAGCTGTATAAGCCTCTAACAAGAGAGTTGGCCTGTCCTTTGAGGCTTTGAAGTCTGGCATTGCTCTCTCCTCTCCAGCTATGAAAGTACTAGATGGCATCTTTTTCCAATATAAGGCTGTTTCATCTACATTGAAAATCTATTGAGTGTATAGCCACCTTCATTAATCATCTTAGCTACATCTGGATAACACTGCAGCTTCTACATCAGCACTTTGCTGCTTCGCCTTGCACTTTGTTACAGAGACAGCTTCTTTCCTTAAACTTCAGGAACCAAACCTCTGCTAGTTCCAAATTGCTCTTATTATGCAGCTTCCTCACCTCTCTCAGACTTCAAAGAATTGAAGAGAGTTAGGGCCTTGGTCTAGACTAAGCTTTGGCTTAAAAAAAATGTGTGTGTGTTGTGGCTGGTCTGATCTTCTATCCAGAACACTACAACTTTCTCCATATCAGCAGTAAAGCTGTTTTGCTTTCTTATCATTCATGTATTCACTGGAATGGCACTTCTAATTTCCTTTAAGAACTTTTTCTTTGCATTTACCACTCAGATAACATAGCTTTCAGCCTATCTCAGCTTTGAACATGCCTTCCTCACTAGGCTTAATCATTTCTACCTTTTGATTTCAGATGAGAGATGTGCAACTCTTCCTTTCACTAGAACACTTAGAGGCCATTTCAATATTGGCCTAATTTCAATATTGTTGTGTCTCAAGAAATAGGGAGGCCAAAGGAGAGGGAGAGATATGGGGGAATAGCCAGTAAGTGGAGCAAGTCAGAACACACACAACACTTAACTGAGTTCACTGTCTTAAATGGGCACACAGTTCGCAGCACCTCAAAAAAATTACAACAGTAACATCAAAGATCACTGATCACATATCTCCATAATAAATACAAAAACAGTGAAAGAGTTTGAAATATTGAAAGAATTACCAAAATGTGACACAGAAACAATGTGAGCAAACACTGTTGAAACATGGCACATGTAAACTTGCTCAATGCAGGATTGCACAAACCTTCAATTTGTAACAAAAACACAGAATCTGTTAACTGCAATAAAATGAAGCGCAATAAAATGAGGTATGCCTGTACTCCAATCTACCTCACTGAAGAACAGCCTTTCCAAAGGTGGGTTGAGGGAATAATTCTATATTCAAGAATTTTAATTAAAGTCTTCAAAACTAAAGACAGTACACATGCCTTTGAAGAAATACACTCTCCTTAATTTCAGGCTACTTGATTCTAAGCAACTTCTTTAAATATCCTGAACAAGGCCCTTGCCAGCCCTAAAGTGCATTCCAAAGAGGTTAAAGTATCCCATTACCACAAGTCATTTTTCTCTCCCTACAGCCTCCCAGAAGGCCCAAGGTCAAAAGGGCTAAGGGCATGAGGTTGAGCACAAGCCACCCCTCGCAGTGTTTCTCCCTACCCCAAGCCCTTACAAGGAGGAAATCTGGGGGGAAGAAACACTCAAGAATCTGTCTCATCTATCCAAGCAGCCATGGCACAGCTTACTGATGAGAAACGGACTTGAATTCTCTTCTCACTGCCTGTGGATTACCTCTCCTTATCGTCTCCTAGGCTCAACAACAACTCTACTTTTAGCTCCTCTCTGTGGACTCCACAGAAACTGCTCTTGCCTATACATTCCACTTGTTCCATTATATGTAAAATCTGTACCCCTTTTCCACTTCCCTGACACACTCCCAAGCTTAACCTCAGGCATGAAGTCAGACATCACTACACACCTATCAGAATGGCTGAAATAAAAAATAATGACAACACCAAATGCTGGCGAGGATTCAGAGACTGAGCACTCATACACTGTTGGTGGGAATGTAAAATTGTGTGGCTGCTTTGGAAAATCAGTCTGGGAATGCCTCAAAAGGTTATGCACATGACCCAGCAATTCTACTCCTCAGTGTTTACCCAAGAGAAATGACAGCATATGTCCATACCAAGACTTGTCCACGAATGTTCAATGTTCACAGCAGCTTTATTTGTAACAGCCCAAAACTGGAAACCAAGATGTCATTCAGTAAGTGAATGGCTAAACAAATGGTGGAATGTCTATACCACAGCAGACTATTCAGCAATATGCTGAGTGAAAAAAAAAGCCAATCTCAAAATCGCTGTGTGATTCCACTTATATAACAGTTTTGAAATGACAAAATTTTAGAAACAGAACAGATGAGTAATTACCTGGGGTTAGGAAGGAGGAAGAGGAGCCATGACTAAAGCGGTAGCATAATGGAGATCTTGGTGGTGATCAAGCAATTTTTTTTACATCTTGATTGTGGTGGCAGTTACACAAATCTACATGTGATAAAATAGAACTATATGCTTTATTCTAAAGTCAACTTCCTACTTTTGATATTGTATTAAAATTATTAAGATGTATACAATGGGTAAATTGGGTGAACACAGGCCTCTCTACTACCTTTGCAACCTCCTATGAATCCATAATTATTTCAAAATATAGTGTTAAAATATTGTTCAGTTGGAATATAAGTCTCTATTACCTAAAATCTCAGGAGTCCAGGCCCAGTTCCATTAAAAGCTCTCAAAGGAACCAGGTCCACCCTTGCTTTACCGCCCCTGACTGGAAAATTGGGTATTACGACTGTGTTAGAGATTTCTTTTAAATCTGCTGTTTTTCCTCTCCACTTCTTTTCCACTACATCAGGCTATGGCTTAACAAGTTACAACAGGTTAGAAAAAGCAAAGCAGTATGACCGGCGAGCAATGAGAAGACAGCAAATGACATTGCAAAAATAAGCGGAAAGTTTATTCAAAGGTAAGTTAACTGGTGTCCCAAAAAACTGATGTGAACATGGTAATTATTCAGTCAGAGGTTTATAGCTATCAAATTTCCCTCAACAAATCAATTTCCCATGGCAATTAAAGCAGGGGCCAGAAGACTCAACAAAACATCAAAACCCTCTTCTGCAGAACAAAAAAAGGAAGCAAGTGAAGCAGCCACTACTCAGGAGGCCCTAACTTAGTTTAGAAATACTGCCAGCAATCACCACATAACAGCATTGAGACAAAAAGAAATTTGAGCTGACAAAAATGGCTGCCTAGGCTTTCCAAAAAGTAGTGCTACCATGTGACTCTGTTCAAAAGAGATATGTTAATAATCAGGAAATAAAGTAACCTCCTGTTCTCAAGCCAAATAAATGGAATTTATCCCGACTACAGAGTAGGGAAATTATTAATTGCAACCTTCAGCAGACAAAAGGTCTATTTTAACCTGTCTTTGTTCACTGTGTCCAAGTATTCAGAAGATCTGTTGGGTAGTAGCCAAGGAGATCCACTTCTAGACCTGGATCTACCACCAACCTGGTAGTTTAGTGACCTTGGACAGGTCATTTTCCATGGCAAAACAGGACTAGCCAACCATTTCAAGGCTCAGGGTTAATCTGTGTTGAATGAAACTCTGAGCTCTTGGGCAGAAAGATACTTCATTAGGTCCAGAGGGAGAAAAGATAAGTACTTCCTCTAGTCTCACTCCCAACCAGCCTAGTTAATACCTCAAGCCAGTTACCCAGAAGAGAGAGGAGACAAAACCTCAAACTGCAATTGTAGGAATATGATCCTACAATTGATGCCCCATCCACTGACTTTCAGATGGTGTATGCATCTGGAAAGGTCAGCATTGAGCATAGAGCAGAAGGGAGGAAATAATCAAAACCCAAGATCTAGCTGCATGCCAATGTCCACCTGACCTGTTTTACATAGGGTCTATGCCCTTCCTTATCATCAATTGGGTAGAAAGGGCCCTTGTCTAATACTGGGATGGCTGTAATTCCTACTTTGTCTAGAATGGAAAGGCCTAGATCATTTAGGAAAAAGGAGACATCGGGTGTTTCTCATGGCCAGATGCCATTGAGCTCTTCTGACTATTCCCATAGCAAGGCACAGGTCACTTGCAAATAAGTGGCTATGCTGAAATTAAGAGGGAAAAGGGAGCTACATGAATTTTTAGGGTAGTCATACCATTCTCTAAATCATAGTGCCTTCATAGGCTTAAGCCTAGGGTAAAGGGAGATTCCTTACTGCCTTATTTGTCTGTTAAAATCCAAAAGATGCCCTCACTTGAACCAGCCCAAATTGGGAAAGGGTCCGAATCACACCATTCACATGCCTGCCCATCAATCACTCACTTCCCAAAAAGGACAAGACTACACAAGACTATCAAAGCAAGCCTTTATGGAAAGCACCACCCTTGTATATTCTCAAGGTATATAACAATCAAGTGCAGCAGTTAAATACCTGTCCTTCTGCACTTTGCTCCTGGCATGTACAAATGTACCATGTTACAAAAAGAATAAATGTAAAAGCTCTATAAACCATCCTGGTAATTTGGGCAGATAAGGGTGACGCCATGTTGGTAAAGTGACCAGAGATCCACATGGGCAGAGTAAGAGACCACAAAGTGCACAGGAAATCCTTCCCGCTTCTAACATCCTGTTTCTCTAGCCACCCGTGGGGGTGAGGTTAGAGAACACCAAGATTGAGTAGCCACACCCTGCTCTACCCGGCATGTGTCACAACTCTGATGCAAACCTCCCCAACCTCGCCACGCTTGGGGTCCAACGACTTGGTAGGGCAGTAGAGGCCTGTTACGTAAGCTCTGCAGGGCAGCCTTCGGTACACCCCGCCCCATTTCACTCTCCTGCCCCCAATGCTTTGGGGTGGGGGTTCTACTCCTGAACATTTAAATCACTGAGAAAGATTTCCTTTTGTGCAGGGGCCTTTAAAATGTGGGCCGTTTATCCTTTGCCTGGGATAGTCTAGGGCGGGGGTTGGGGTGGGGGAGGGAAACTAACCAAATGACCTTTCAAGGTCCCTACCTTGGGGCCTAGGGATTTGCAGGCTAAGCCTTAGGTCCCACCTCGCCAACTAAGAGCTGAAGGCGACGGAACTGCACGACAGGAAAAAGAAAGTTGGCAAAATGCGTCCCAACAACCTGAGGCTTTCCTCGGTAGATCCACCCCGAAAGGGCAACTACGGCTGTCTTCCTGGGCTGGGGAAAATATGGTTAGAAATCGTTAAACCTGGGCAAAGCCTCGGTCACAACGGTAGGCAGCCTAGCCCAGCACGACTAGGATCCACAGGGCCGAGCCGAGGACTACAAGCAACTTCGGGCAGGCAGGGAAGCAAGGCGGCCCGGGCTGGAGAAGCTGAGGCAAAGCCCCAGGGGTGCGCGGGAAAATAGGCAGAATTACCTCATAACGACCCGCTTCCCCTTCACATCCAGCTTGTCCAGAGTCAGTTTGTTAGAAAGCGACATCCTAGCAATACAGCAGCTACGAGGAGCAGGGGATCAGTCAGTCAGCGGCAGAGACAGAAGTGGCACGCGTGCGGAACAATTATAGCCACCCGAACCGGCCGCCCCGCCCCAGTCTCGCCCCGCCCCCGGCCCTGCCCCTTCCCGGCCGCCACACCCAGAGCATCGCGCACCACAGCCGCTATTGGACGCAGCCCAAAGGCGCCGGCGCGCTGCCATTGCTCTGAGGCGCTGTCCGTCTGTGAGTTTACTGGTGGGACGTGCGGCTAACGTTTGTCACGTCCCGCACGCAGCGAGCCGCTGGGAACCTTCGTGATTTAGGGCGGGAGCGGGAGGCGGCGCCGCTGGGCGGGCTGGTGGAGGAGAAGGCAGGCAGGTGGCGCTGCGGAGCGACGAGGGGCGAGTGAGTCCCAAGGTTGCTGACTCGGTCCCCGCCGCCACGCCCAATTAGCTGCAGCTCATGCAAATCAACGACAGCCTGAGGAAAAGTTCCACCCCGCCCCCATCCCAAGGACTCCCAGCAGCACTACCAGGCTCGATGCAAATGGCACTTACAGTTAGGAAGATTCTCTGGTTCCCTGGCTCCTCAAAATGGAATTGTACGCAAGGCTGCTAAGAGGCCTTAATAATGGAGACCTGGAAGTCGAGAAAGGCCTAGGTCCCTCCCCCTACACCTTTTTTATGATTAAAAAATATGCAGTTGTTTTGGTTACGACACAATGCTAATGGCAAACACATACAATATTTCTCATGCATTAACTAATGCTCACAAAATTCTGAAGTAGGTACTGTCATTCTCATTTTATAAATGAAGCAACTAATGCATGGAGAGATTTAGTGACTTGCTTAGGTCTCCAGCTCTTACAAGTAGTGGATTCAAACCTAGGCAGTCGAGATGTAGAGTCCACACACTTTACTATAATACAGTCACCATTGTTAGGAACTAGGTGTGGTGTATCTAACAGGCTTACAGAGTTGACTGGAATGAAGTGATTTAAATCAAAAACAAACATACGGCACACTCAAGGTCCAGGTACGATGTAGGAAATATTAATTCATTGTGCATTGGTATTGAGATACAAGTGAGTGTGTGTGTGTGTGTGTGTGTGTGTGTGTGTGTGTGTGATAATGAGACACAAGTTTAAAGTTATACGACAAACTTCATTTCAATCCTGTCAATGTGTGTTTGGGAAGCCTCCATGGAATTACTTCCAAATGAGTCCACAATATGTTTGAGTCCCAAATGGGCCTCTTGGCCTCCCTATGATCATCTCCGCATATATTTAGCACTTATTTCATTCCATCTAGGTTATTATGGTAGTGGGAAGCAATTATTTTGGGATCAAAAAGACTAGCGAGCAAAGGCATCAGTGGAGAAAGCAAAACAAGCATAACAGTCTCACAGCTTGAACTTGATACTTCCTGATTATTGAGCACTTACTGTATGCCAGAC
The DNA here is from genome assembly GCA_003508835.1 of Eonycteris spelaea. Lineage (NCBI taxonomy): Eukaryota > Metazoa > Chordata > Mammalia > Chiroptera > Pteropodidae > Eonycteris > Eonycteris spelaea. The sequence goes on from PUFA01000736.1 coordinate 22,799, forward strand.
ACTGCTAAGGGCTGAACATACATGAGTCACTCCTCACAACTTTTTTGAAGTAGGCATTATTATCTATTTTACAGATGAGAAGATTAAAGCTCATAAAGATCAGGAAGCTTTATCTACCACAGATTTGAAATAGCATAAGAGATGCAAAGGTCCTATGGTCGGAAGGAGTCTGAAACAACACAAAAAGTCCAGTCTTGCTGGGAAATAGAGTGGGAGGAAGAGAGGTCTAAAATTATACTGAGGAGGGAAGGTAAGCAAGGACCAGATCCTTGGGGCCTTATAAGCATGATAAAGAGGTGATTTTTATCCCAAGAGCAACAAGAAACCATTTGTTGTTATCGTTACCTACCTAACAGCTATTCTCTAGCCACCACCTTTCTTGCTAACAGAAACCTGATTTGATTATTTGGCCAGTGACAAGTACTCAAAGAAAGTAGGCTTATGTCACAGTCCCAAGGAAGGAATCATAATTGACTTAAATTAAGCATGGCAATCGGATTTCCCTCATCATGAATCAGTCTGGAAATGGGCATTGACTCCATGTAGGCCAATGATATAGAAGGAAAAGTCTATTGACACTTTCTGGGAAAGAATTTGCTCTCTGATAAAAGAGAGAACAGCTAGAGGAGTCAGGTCTTTTGGATTTTTTGCCCTTACTCCAGGCCTTCTTGCTTGGGATGCTGGCCTATAAGAACATTATGTTTGCTATTTGTGGTAGTTTTAAAATATGTCCACAAATTGTTTGATACTCATACTTTCAAAAGGTGGAGCCTAATTCCCTCCCCTTGAATGTGGGCTGTACTTACTGACTTACTTCTGATTAATAGAATGTGGTAGAAATGACTATGCATGACTTCTAAGACTAAGTATTAAAAGCACTGTGGATTCTTCCTTGCTCTCTCTCTTGAATCATTCACTCAGGGAAGCCAGTTACCATAACATGGGGATACTCAACCTGATGGAGAAGCCCACATAGTAAGGAACGGCCAGAGAAGGAAGAACTGAAGCCTCCTGCCAGTAACCATGTGAATGAGCCATCTTGGAAATGGATCCTCCAGGCCCACTCAAGCCTTCATATGCCTGCAGCCCTGGCCAACATCGTGATTGTGATCTCATGAGAGACCTTGAACCAGAATTACCCAGCTTAGCTATTCCCAAATTCCTGACCCACAGAAATTGTGAGATAATAAATGTTTGTTGTTTTAAGGCACTATTTTTTTTATGGTTGTTGTTGTTGTTATTCAGCAATAGATAACTAATACAGAGTTCCAGCAATGATTTCACCACCAAAAGTATAAATAATCACCAACATGTTGAGAATGACAAAGCGGAGCTACAGAACAAGCCCAAATCCTTGGTGACACCAATTACCTACTGAATTAACCAACCATGGCACTGCCCTACTACCCAATTTCTTGTCATTGAGATTAACAAACCCTGTAATTTAAACCACATTTCATTGAGTAGAGTAGTCTCCCTTTATCCATGGGGGGTATATTCCAAGACCCCTAGTGGGTACCTTAAATTGTAGATAGTACCAAACTATACATATACATGCCTATGATAAAGTTCAATTTACAAATTAAGCACAGTAAGAGGTTAACAATAACTAATAATAAAACAGAACAACTATAACAAGATACTATAACAAAAGTTATGTGAATGTGTTCTCTCCCTCTCTCATTCTCTCTCAACAAACTAGCATGAATTTCTTTTTCCTTCCTTACAATTTCACATATAGAAGCTTCATTATTACCATAGATCTTAGCAACCTTAGCATACAAAATTTTATCTTTTTTACTTAGTTGAGAACTTAGTTGAGGAAACACTTTACAGCTTTTTGGCATACTCAAATTGCCAGCATCATTAATTCTTGAATATAAGCATTGTGATTCCATGACAGTCAATCTGATAACTGAGACAGCTATTAAACGAATTATGGGCAGGGAGTGTATACAGTGTGGATACACTGGACAAATGGACGATTACATGTCTTGGGTGGGATGGAGCGGGACAGCATGAGATTTCACCATGATACTCAGAATGGTGCACAATTTAAAACTTATAAATTGTCTACCTCTGGAATTTCCATTTAATATTTTCAGACCATGGTTGGCCACAGGCAACTGAAACCGTGGAAAGTGAAACCATGGATTGGGCAGCGGGGAGGTAGTGTGTATTGTTGCTTGCAGCTGAAAACACTTTTCTCCACTATTGAAGGGATTTAAGCAAGAGTAGTATTCTCAAGTTTACATTTTTAAAAGTTCATTTCTGGGAGTTTCATCTCTGCTAATGAGGTAATTTTGGACTATCTAATTGGAACTAATCATCCCGTTGAGAAATAAAAAAGCTGGACAAAATTTTATAAGCTTCTGTTTGAGGTATTAAAGAACTAACAAGGGCAGCGAAGCACTATGAAGCTAAGATTTAAGAGGAAAAGGAAACCCGTATTTGGGGCTATTGTTCCCCCAAGGGGAAAAAATGTGTGTGTGTGTGTGTATACATATATATAATCTAATCTAATATAATATAATAATATGTATAATAATATAATATATACATATATAATACATATTATATATAATATAATATATATTATATATATACACACACACATATATATATAATCTCAGTTTCTATGGGTCATAAATTCAAGAAGCTAGCTAGGTGGTTCTAGCTCAGGATCATTCAAGAGATTACAGTTATCTGAAAACTTAACTGGAACTGGCAAGATGGTGCACTCACATGATTGGTGACAAGAGACCTCAGTTTCTCACTACATAGGCCTCTCCACCAAGCTGGTTGAATATTTTCATGACATGGCAGCTAGCTTCCTCTAGCACAAATGATTCGATAGAAAAGACAAGAGGGAAACCACAATGCCTTTTATGACCTAGTCTCAAAAGTCATACACCATCATTTCAGCCATATTCTATTCATTAGAAGTAACCACACTTGGGGGAAGGGGAATTGGGTTTCACTTCTTGAAGGGAGAAATATAAAGGAATTTGTGAACAAATATTAAAACCACCACACACACTTTGCCTGGGTCCTAATTTTGCTGAGACCTAGACCTGATGATATTATACAACACACATTCCTTAGCCCTTGAAGAGATGAAAATAGTTCAGCCACTGTGGCTACTGCCTAGACTTCTACCCATGTCTTGCCTGTGCTGATATTTTCATATAATAAAAATTTCATAGTTGATAGTAACCTTGAAGGTCCCACAGGTCCAAACTCCTACTTTCTATACTATAAAAATGGCTTTTAAAGCATCTAGCTTCTATTTGAATATTTAGTAATGGATCACTTTCTACATTAAAGGACACAGTTACATTACGGACAGATACAATTATTAGGACATCTTTGTATTGAACTACAATCTGGGATGCAATCAGCAAAATAACTTGCAAGAGAATAAAGAGGGTGGGAGAATCTATAGATTAAAAGAAACATGAGGCATATCAAACGAGTACAATGTGTGGTCCCTGTTAGGATCCTAATTCAGACCAACTATAAATACACACACACACACACACACACACACACACACACACACACACACACACTTTCTCTTTCTCTTATGGGACAATCTATAAAATTTGAACACTGACTGGATAGTTGATGGTCTTAGGGTATTTGACAAAAAATTCTAGATATGATAATGGTATTAATGGTATTATTGTTATGATTTTTAAAGAGAACTTATCATACATACTGAAATGTTTTTAACTTTCTTTCGGAAATATTTTCAAATTTAGAGAAAAGTTGCAAAAATAGTACAAAGAACTTCTATATACCTTTTATCCACCTTCTGATAAATTTTTTTATTGTATTCTCTCTCTCTCTCTCCTTCTCCATGTATATGTATATATAAACACACATATATAAAATACTTTAATACTATACTCCTTTACCCATAATTACTTCAGTGACTTGATTCTGAAGAACCAAAACATTCACTTACATAACCACAATACATATATACAATTATGAAAATTAGGAAATTTAACCTCAATACAATGCTATTGTCTAATATATAAACCTTATTCAAATTTTCCAAATTTTTTCTTAATAACATCCTTTATAGCAAATATTTTGGTCTCAGTTCCAATCCAGGATGATATACTATATTTAGTTTTTGTTTTCCTAAAATCTTTTATCTGGAACAATTCCTCAGCCTTTCTTTGTCTTTCATGTCATTTACTTTTTTTTTTTTACTAGTACAGACCATTTATTTTGTAGACTTTCCCTCGATGTGAGTTTGTATGATGTTTCCTCATGATTCAATTCAGGCTATGCATTTTTGGTGGGGATGCTGTGTGAGTAATATTGCGTTTTCAATGCAATCATATTAGAAGACACGTGACATTGGCTAATGCTATTATTAGTGATGTTAACTTTGATCATTTGGTAAAGGAAGTGTCTAACAACTTTGACTGTCATAGGTTATTCTTTCCTCCTTATGTAACCAATAAACAATTTGTGGGAAGATACTTTGAGTCTGTGTAAACATCTTGTTCCTCACTAGTTTTATCATCCATTAATGATTCTTGCCTGAATTTAATATTGCTATGATAACTGGAAAATGATTTCCCGACTCCATCATTCCTTCTACACTCACAAGTTGGCCTACTACCATGAAAAAAGAGTCCCTTACTTTCTTACTTCTTTATTTTCTTATTTATTTATTATTAGTATGTACTTATGGATCTTTACTTTATTCTACTATTTACAAACCACTTCTATCATTACTTTAATGCTCAAATTACTCTCAATTTGAACTTTATGGCTCCTTTTAACATCTCCATCATTTTTTTAACCACTTACTTACTTTTTACATATCTTGTATTTTATCTGCCCTAGTCCTGAACCTCCCATTTCCTCCAAGAAGTCCTAGTTTTTTTTTAAGTGAGCAATGGTATTTAAAAATCAAAATATGAGTTGTTGGTATACTCATTGCCACTGAACAGGCCACTGCCTCTAGGCCTCTTAAGCAAACAGAGATAGTGAAATATTTAGGTGAAATCATATGATATCTGGGATTTGCTTCAAATAACGTAACAGGATAGGAGAGAGTTGGTAGAGGTGTACGTGGAACCAGATTGGTCATGTGCCTATCATTGCTGAAGCAGTGTGATGGGTATATGGGGTTCATTACACTATTATATCTCTATTTTATCTACTTTTGTATATGCTTGAGAAAGCCCTAAATTTTTTTAAGGTCTATTAAAATTTACTCTTTTAAACCCACCACTCCTGCCATTGATTTTAAGTCTGCCCTCTGGAGTCACACAGAACATATGTCATCCTTCTGTGTCTCTGATAAAAACAGAAATGTTTCTCCCAGATCCCCCTTTAAGTAATTACTTGTTACTCAGCTGTGGGAAATGGATTAGCAGACAGCTTCTAACTGTCACCTCCTTCAGGATGGACCTCAACTGCAAGGAGCTGCCTCATCTGAAGCCATACATTTCCTGTGTCAGCCTGTATCTGGTGACTGAGCAAGGCCAGGATATAAAGGTCTGCCATTTTGTTTACACAAAGGCAGTATTGAGTCCTTCGCCAAATTGAGTAAAGTTTTGCTGTACCTGCATAGCAATTTGACTTCTTTCTCTGCCTAATTCCTCTTTTTTATCCTTCTCTTACCCTTCTCTTAAAGAGTTAACTGAAAATGGATCATAGATCTACATGTAGATTTCTATCTGCCTAAAACAAAACAAACAAACAAAAAACTTTTAGAAGAAAACACAGGAGAAAATCTGTGACCTGAGACTAAGCAAAGAATTATTAGACATGACACCAAAAGCATGATCCAAAAAAGAAGAAAAATTGATAAATTAATCTTCATTAAAATTAAAAACCTTTGCTCTGTAAAAGCCACTGTCGATGGAATGAAAAAAAAACAAGCTACAGATTGAGAGAAAATAGCTGCACATCATATATCTGACAAAGAACTTGTATCTAGAATACATAAAGACCTCTCAAAACTCAGTGGCAAGGAAACAATCTCAATATTTTTCTAAAGGGGAAATACATATGATAAATAAGTACACAATAAAATGTTCAACATCATTTACCATTAGGAAAATGTGAATTGAAACCACAATGAGATAGAACATCACACCTATTAAAATGGCTAAAATAAATATAAAAAATAGTAATATCAAGTGTTGGTAAAGATGCAGGGTAACTAGAACTTTCCTACATTGCTTGTGGAAATGCAAAATGGTACAACCAATCTGGAAAACAGCTTGGCAATCTCTTATAAAATTAAACCTACACTTAAAATATGACCCAGCAATCCCGCTCCTAGGTATTTACCTTAGAGAAATGAAGATTTATGTTCACACAAAACCTATACGCATGTGTTTATAGGAGCTCTATTCATAATTGCCAAAACCTGTAAACAATCTGGATGTTCTTGAATGGATAAACAAATTGAGGCACATCCATACAATGGAATACTGGTTAGCAAAACAAAGGAATGAACCATCGATACAAGCAACAATTTATATTGACCTCAAGGGAATCATGCTGAATGAAAGAAGGCAGATTCCAAGAGTCACATATGGTATCAGATTCCAAATGTATGAAATTCTGGAAAAAGCAAAACTAGATGGAGATTAGATCATTGGGTGCCAGGGACTAGGAATGGAAGGAATGCGTGACTATAAAGGAGATGCATAAGGAAGATTTTTGTGGAACTATTCTGTATCCTGAATGTGGCAGGGTTGCATGACTCTACACATATGTTAAAACTCATAAAACTGTCCCCCAAATAAAGTGAAAAATTTCTACAAGCCAGTATTGCATGACTCAAACAGAATATGTCCAGAAGGTGGATTCAGCCCATGAACCCTGAGGTTGTAACTTCTGCCCTTAAGTTTGTAGTGCCGTATCAAATAAAATACAGTATCTCAAAATAATCTATGGTGTTAGAAGTCAGGATAGTCATTTCCTTTGGGGAGAAATAGTGGGTAGTGACTAACAATTCATATGAGGACTTCCATATGCTGGTAACGTTCTATTTCTTAATCTGGATGGATTAGGGTAACCAACTGTCTGGTTTGCCCAGGACCAAGGGGTTTTCCAGGATGCAAGACTTTCAGTGCTAAAACCAGGACAGTCCTGGGAAACTGGAACAATTGGTCACCCTAGCAGTTATATGGGTGTGTTTACTTGTTAAAATTCATTGAGCTGTATATGTATGATTAGTGCACTTTTCTATATATGTGTTATAAAATATTGTACCTTGGACTGGGAATAGATGAGGTCTGGTTAGCACAGGGTACAGTTGAACTGTTATTTACAGTGACCTAAACTTCTATTAATTCAGCTTAAGGTTACATTATCATTCTCCTCAGTCATGTCATAGAACTAAACTTTATGGTAAATTAAACCTCTCAGATATTTTTCATATGAACTGCTATTTAGACATGGTTTCCCTCTCCTTCATTTATAGAAATAATTTCTAAACTTAGAGACAGTATTTTAGATTTTTTTCTATTAAAGTTCATCCTGCTTCTGCTCTTATTCTATTATACTGGAATATATTTCTGACTTGTGATTTTAATGTCTTAGCTTGGATGCTATTAAAAGGTCTGAAAGGGCTCTGAGCCACCCAACTATATCCCTCTCATCCACACTTGACATTATAAATCAATACTACCATTTTTTTCTGAGTAACCCCCCCCGGCCCGCCCCGCATTAAACCACCTGCCAATACAAACTCGAACCCTTATAGTACTTTTATGGTTATAAGTTCAACTGAATTTTATTCACAGTGCTTAGGAAATATATGTACAGATTGAAGAAATATTCTTGTTAATCAAGTATAGTGACAATATGGCATGTCACATATATCCTCCCTTCAGAACTGATGCACTCATCTCTAGCTGCTGGGGCTATTGGTTATTGACAGCTGGCAGCTGAGTCTCTCCCCAGAAATTGCCTTGTGTTGAAAGGGGCTGCATTACCTAAGAAGATGCCCCTTCCCTGGGGGCAACCCACATGCAGTGGTTGCTCAAAGCAGGTCACAAAGGTTTGGCTTCCTTGCTTCATTTCAGGATATTTATGAAGGACCATCTCAGGTTCAGAACTGTCTATGGGATTGGCTGAGGCTTCTATTGCAACTTCTCCCTCTCTGTCCAATACTGATTTCCTCACTCCTTTACAAGTGTTGTTAGCAAAAGCAATTCCCAATAATCCACCTGCACACAAATCTCAAACTCAGAGTCTGTTTCCCAAGGAACCTTGGGAAGAATTCTAAGATGGCTCCCATGATTTTCACCCTCTGGTGTTCACAATTCCCAAGAATTTGCCTCAGAAATTGATTAATATCTCCAAGTGTTAAGGGGGGAAATTTTTCAAATGGCCAACTTCTGCTTGCTTGTTTAATGTTTAACCAAGGTGTAGTTCTAGAAGATATCCTGTGCAAAGATATGCTAATGTTAAGGGTGTAGTTATCCTGTGCAAAGATATGTTAATGGTTAACCTCTGCTTCTGTAAACCTGCTTGCTTGTTTGATGTAGTTTTAGGCTTTATAAGCTGCCTCCTCTGGAAGCTCTCGGGGCTGATTCTTTAGTGGGGAAAGTCAGTCACCGGCCAGGCCAGCTAATAAAGGCTCATAATTAATCTCAATTGGCTCCATGGGTCTTAGATTTGAACGCCCCACAACACAAGGATATACGAGTAAAGCAATGAGAAAAGAACAAAAAAAAACAAAAAAAACATAGATGTAGTGAGAAAGAGAGAAAGAGAGAAAGAGAGAGAGAGAGAGCGAGCACGCGCAGGAGCTCTAACAAACAGTAAATGTGATTCTGAGAAAAAAAGAAACTAAAATTCTGAAGGCAAGAAGGTAAAGCCTACATGAACCCTAGATACCTTTTCACCAGTCTCCTATGTAAATTACTGGAGGGAAAAATTTATACCCCTTTTTTTACATTACAATGTGCCGATACCTTCTACATTGAGGTCTTTAGCATCAGACCACCATTGTAGCCATTAAACTACACACTCAGTTTAAAGGCCAGGATAAGTTCTGAAAAAAGTAGCGTTAGGCGATTTCTTCATTGTGCGAACATCATTGTGCACTTACACAAACCTAGGCGGTATAGCCCACTATACAGTTTGGCTATGTGGTATATCCTATTGTTTTAGGCTACAAACCTGTTCACAATGTTTCTGCACAAAAGCAACACGAAATTAAGTCAAGCACAAGAAAAAACGATATAATCAAGAGACACAGTAAATGTGAGATGATATAAGGCTGCTGGCATAATGTGACATACTGTTTTCAGTAAACTTTTTAATATAACTAGAAAGTACATTAATATATGATAAAGTATGATTTAGTGAATACATAAACCACTAACAGTCATTTATTATCAAGTATTATATACTGTACATAACTGTGCATGTTACACTTTTATAAGACTGACAACACACTGTTTACACCAGCATCACCACAAACATGTTAGTAATGTGTTGTGCTTCAATGTTACAACAGTTACAATGTCACTAGATGATAGGAATTTTTCAGCTCCATTATAACCTTATGGGACCACTATCATATTTGCAGTCTCTCGTTGACTGAAATGTCATTATGCAACTTGTAACTATAATAGAATACTAAGTTTTAGCCAGGCGGATGGCTATCTAGAAAGAGACTACATTTTGCTGTCTTCCTTGCAGCTTGAAGTGACCAAGTGTCCAAGTTCTGGACAATTGACGTGAGCTATTTCCATATTGTGACCTGAAAGTGAAAGTTCATGCTCTCCTCTGGCTTTTTCCTTCCTACATCAACATAATTGAATACTGTACTATGCGAAGTTGTAAGGAAGAATGAAGGAGCTCTGTAAGCACTGATATATCTTCTAAATGTACCTGGGCAAAGAAAGCAAGATACAGAATAGTGTATAATAATATGCTACCTTTTGTGTAAAAAAGGGGAAAATGAGAATATATTTATTTTTGCTTATATCTGCATAAAGAAACACTTAAAGGATATATAGGAAACAAATAAAAATGGTTACCTATGAGAGTGAAAAGAATGGGGTGGATGAAGACCAGAATGGATATGAGCGTTCAAAATTTATGCCTTGTTATTTTGTTTTTATTTTCAAAACATGTTAATGTACTGCCTATAATAATTAATTAATTAATTAATTAAAGGAAATAATTGGTCTGGGGGAAACAAGATCATTCATAAGCTATATCAGGAAAGCCCAAGATATTCATTTACTCAAAGCCAAAGCCATCACTAAATTCTACTACTTGCATGTCACCAGTGACCTATGGAAAAGGAAATCAAGAAAACCGGCACCTCTTTGGGCTGTAAATTGTCTGGAGAATCCAGATACCATGAAACCATGGTATAAATCACAGAGGCGGTGATGTGTTTCACATTCTCCATGGCACTGAGACGTCTTCTTGCCCCTTTTCTGGTCATCACATACTGGTTTCTTGAAAAGTCACTTTAAACCACATAGGAAAATGACAGAGAAAAATCACTAACAATGAGATCAACAGTATGCAAGGAATTTTTTTTGAGGGTGGTATATACATAATTTACTGTACACAAAATACTATAGCATAATTCACAAAAGCTAAATTTTAATACTCATTTGGCTACAATAAAAACAATCTGTGTTATCTTGGATAAATTATTAAGCCTCTGAAGCATAGTTTTCATCTATAAAATGAGAAAACAAAAAAGGTCTTAAACTATATATATGAAGCTTAACATTTTAAAAATAATTTGTTTAATTTTTTCAATTACAGTTGACATAATATCATATTAATTTCAGAGGTACAAAATAGTAATTGAACACTTATATAATTTATGAAGTGATCACCCCAAATAAATTTAGTACCTATGACACCATACATAACTATTACAGTGTTGTTGACTATATTCCTTATGCTATACTTTACATTCCCATAACTATTTTGTAACTTCCAACTTGTACTTCTTAATACCTTCCCCTTTTTCACCCATCCCCAACCCATCTGCCATCTAGTATTTGTCAATTTGTTCTCTGTATCTGTGAATCTGTTTCTGTTTTGTTTGGTCATTTATTTTGCTTTTTAGATTCCATATATAAGTGAAATCATATAGCATTTGTCTTTCTCTGTCTGACTTGCTTCACTCAGCACAATATCCTCTAGGTCCATCCATGTTGTTGCAGATGGCAAAATTTTGTTCTTTTTTATGGCTGAGTAATATTCCATTGTATATATGTATCACTTCTTATTTATTCAGTCCTCCATTGATGAACACCCAGGATGCCTACACATCTTGCCTATTGTAAATAGTGCTGCAATTAACAGGGATGTACATGTCCTTTGAAGTACTGTTTTGGGTTTCTTCGGATAAATACCCAGAAGTGGAATTACTGGTCCTTCTTTGTCTCTTGTTGTTGTTTCCATTTTTCATGAAGTAACTTTTTCCGTCTCTTTGGTTTCAGCCTGTGTGTGTCTTTCGATCTAAAATGAGCCTCTTGTAGGCAGCATATGTAAGGGTCGTGTTTTCTTATCCATTCAGCCACTCTATGTCTTTTGATTGGAGCATTTAATCCATTTACATTTAAAGTAATTATTGATAGATATGTACTTATTGTCATTTTATTTATTATTTATATTTTTGATCTTTTTTTTCTTCTTCTTGAAGAAGTCCCTTTAGCATTTCTTATGATACTGATTTGGTAGCAATGAACTCCCTTAACTTTTCATGTCTGGGAGGCTGTTTTGCTGTTCTTTGATTCTAAATGATAGCTTTTCTGGGCAGAGTAATCTTGGTTGTAGGTATTTGTTTTCATCATTTAGAATATTTCATGCCAGTCCCTCTGACCTGCAAAGTTTCTGTTGAGAAATCAGCTGACAGTCTTATGATTGCGCACTTGTAGGTAACTAATTGCTTTTCTCTTGCTGCTATTAAGATTCTCTCTTTGTTTTAACCTTCGGCATTTTAATTATAAAGTGTCTTGATGTGGGAGTCTTTGCCTTAATCTTGCTTTGGACTCTCGACACTTCCTGGGCTTGTATGTCTATCTTATTTGCCAAAAAAGGGAAATTTTCAGTCATTATTTCTTCAAGTAGGTTTTAAGTTTCTTCCCCTCCCTCTTCTCCTTCTGGTACCTCTATGATGTGAGTGTTGGTATGCCTAAAGTTGTCCCAGAGGCCCCTTAAATTATCTTTATTTTTTTATTCATTTTTTCTTTTAGCTGTTCAGATTGGGTGTTTTCTGTTATCTTCTAAATTGCTGATTTGAACATCCGCTTAATCTAATATACTGTTGATTCCCTCTAATATATTTATTATTTCTATTATTGTATTCTTCATTTCTGACTAGTTCCTTTTTATGTTTTATATCTCCATTTTTATGTTTCTTACCTCTTTGCTGAAGTTTTCACTGAAATCACTGAGCATCCTTATAATCAGTGTTTTGAACTCTGCATCTAGTAGATTGCTTATTTCCATTTTGTTTAGTTCTTTTTCTGGAGCTTTGTTCTGTTCTTTCATTTGGGACATGTTTCTTTGTCACTCCATTTTGATTGCCTCTCTTTTTTTGTTTCTATGTATTAGGTAGAGCTCCTAAGCCTTCCAGGCTTAGGAGAGTGGCTTTACATGGTAGGTATACTGCGGGGCCCAGTGACGCAGTCTTCCCTGGTTACCTGAGCCTGGTGCTATGGGTGTGTCCCTTGTATGAGTTATGTGTGCCCCCCTATTCTAGTTGAACCTTGGTTGCTGTTGGCACATCAATGGGAGGGATTGACCATCAGGCTGATTGGTTGTGAAGACTGGTGGTGCTACATTGGAGGAATTGTTGTGCAGGGGCTGACAATACATAGCAGGACTCGCTTTAGGAGGGCTCTGGTATCTGAACAGTATGCCATCTGTGGAGGCAGCCTGGTGGTGCTCCATAGAGGGCCAAAGCCAGCCACTGGGCATACTGGCCCCAGGGTCCCCTGGGATGGGCCCCCACCACAGGCCAAGTTCAGCCACTGTTAGTGCCCTGCCCAAGGCCACCTGGCATGAACTACAAAGTAATCTGCAGGTGTATTCCACCCTTACTGGGCTTGGAGGTGCCTGGGAGAGGTTAAGCTGTGAACCAAGGCTGGCTGCCACTAGTGCTGTAGTTGGAGTGGCTCAGCAAGAGGTACAGACACTCCAAGGCCAGATGCTCTTTGTTTGGAGTTTGTGAACCTTTGAGAGATTTTAAGAAAGTCCAAAGAATGAGCTAAGACAGGCTGTTTGTATGGAAAATCCCCTGGAAGCCTGCAAGGATTTTTTATTGAATCATTTAGCCACTGGGTCATATACAAAGACAGCTATATGTATAGAAAGAACTGATAAGGATCTTCAAATGGCTTCAAAGTGAGCTAAGTGGCCTCCTTGCCCAAATTTCCATCATGCATTGAACCTACCAAGTACATGAACACTACTACCATTTAAGGCAATGCTTGGGTAAAAGTTTGGAAAGCCTTGGCAAAATGAGAGTTGGAGAGTTATCTTATGAAGCAATGACCACCCAGTTACACCTTATTATGAATTAGCCAGTCTTCTAGGGTCCTGGAAAATGGAAACAAGGAACTTGATTTTCATTCAGAAATGAAAGCTAAAAGGAATAATGCAATGAACACTACCAGAAGATGGCAGGCTTGGGTAAGCCACAGTAATAGGGGTTGGGTAAATGAAACATGAGAGTCTGGGAAATGGTGGAGTAGACAGGGAAAAGGAAGGACCATGACAAAAATTCAGTCTAGTCCCCTGTAACTTGCCACAAAGATGCTATGAGATTTACTAAATCATATAGCAGATGAAACTTCATATGATACAAAAATGTAATGCAAATAAAGGAGAAGTTAGAAAATTGTATCAAGCTCCCCAGATGAATCTAAAAATGTACAATAAGTTTTGAGAAATGCCATTTCTGCTGTCTGCTCACAATGGTAGTTATATTTCTCATTGCAAATAATTAATTTTTTAAAAAAATTATTTTACAGTTGAACAAGAGATCAACCCTAGGACATGCATAATGCCCCAATGACATTAAGTACCCAAATAGCTCATGATCAAAGACTAGAATTAAGGCAACTGAAAAGAGAGAGCAAAGAAACATTTTAAGAAAAGTTTGATGCAAGGCAAGTTTGAACAAAGATGTTGGCCTGTTGTAAGATGATGACACAAATCTACAAATTCCAGCAGATTCTACCATGACAGTTACAAACTGAAGAATAATGTTCACATATACATACTACTAAAATAATGATTGATCATACAATGAACCATCAACCACATTTCTCTGTTAGGCATGTTATCATTGTACATAAAGGACAATACATTATATATACACAGATAATTTAGTTACTTTCACCCAATGAAGGTGTACAGTGTCATAGATAATTCAAGCTATCAAATAATTCAAAAGTAATACTAGTTTGGTTGTAGAATATAATTTAAAATGTGCTCTGCTTTAACTAAACCAAATATATATCAAAATTCAGATGTTTACAAGTAACAAATGATTGCTTGCATTACAAAAGGTTATTTGCTTTATAGCAAGTTGGATTAGAGTATGATTTTGTTTATAATAATTCAACTTATAGGCAGCACATTAAATCTGTTGTTAAATTTGTTTTAATTATTTAGAGGGCAAGGGGTAAGTAGTGACTGAAAGGGACACAAGGGAGTTTTGAGTTTGCTGATTAGTTGTTTCATGACTTCAGTGTGTTTGATTTATGAAATTTCATCTGATTTATGATATGTGCACTTTTCTGTATGTATACTCAATCAAAAGGTTAAAAAATAAAAGGGTGGGGAAAAGTATGCCAGGAAACAGAACACACAACAAGAAATAAACAATGCTAGGGCATTATATGTATATTTAACAGATGCTTTCTCTCATTTTCTCTTGAGTTTGATCAGAACCATACAACCCTGACCACTTATCAATTTATATAAGCTACACATGGAACAAGATTTGGATGTGGATGTAAATGGTTGAACAAGGTGAATTAAATTTCTGTGATAACTTTAAAAAACAATAATAGTACGACAAAACTTTTTAACTATATATATTCTTTCAGATTTTCTAGAAGAAAATCATATTGCCTGCAAACCATAATAGTTTTGTCTCTTCCTTTACGATATTTATGCATTTTTCTTTCTCTTTCTCATTGACTGGGACTTCTAGGAAAATGTTGACAAGAAGCAGTGCTATTGAATATCTTGCTTTTATATCTTGCTTTATTGATCCTTTTACCTTTGAGGTATAGTGCCAGGCAGGTACTAGACTCTTCGGGGGATCACTTTGTAAATTATATAAATGTATAACCACTGTGCTATACATCTGAAACTAATATAAAATAATATTCAATGTCAACTGTAATTAAAAAATAAAAATAACAGTAATAAAAATGAAACACCTGAAGCTGATTATCTTAGAGGACATCAATAAAACTACTTAAAAATGATGCAAAATTTAGTCAACTTTTTTGTTTGCCACAATGCCAAGTAACTACCTGAATTAATTTTAGAATAGACTTGGCCAGATAATGATATGCATTGAACACCTGAAGTGCCTGAGATAACTAGTCACCCAATTGCTTTGACATCATCTTAACTCAAACCCGATATGTATATTTTCAATTTACTTTGGGTTCATTTTTATATATGAAACATGGTCAGTGTTCCATGAACATATTTTCAATGAAAAGAGTGTTATAAATATGATGTGATAATAACTGGAATGTTTTAGGGAAGGACAGGAGGAGAAGACAACTGCAAACTCATAACATTTAAATTAAATGGTTAACTAAGAAAAAATTGGGGTACAATAGAATAATACTCAGCAATAAAAGGGAATAAACCATTATTAAGTGTAATAGCATAGATGATTCTCTAATGCATTATGTTAAGTTAAAGAAGCCACACTCAAAATGCTATATACTGTCTGATTCCAACAGCTAGGAGTAGGGTGACCCAAGGTCGACGTTCAGGGTCACACAAATGCAGGGTCAGAACCTGAGAATAGGGACCTCTTTACATTTTGCGCCACATGCACATCACTCACCTCGCTCTAGTCCTGGCTCTGGTGCTTTCATTTATCTGATATCCTGGAAAAGGCTGACTACAAAAGAGAAGAATGAGGAAATTGGGCGGGGCAGGGGAATAAGAGAATGTTGCCTGACTGTGGTGGTGGTGGTTCCATGACTATGAATTTGTCTAAGCTCTTGGAATACATGAAAAAGAGTGAATTTTAGCCCACGTAAATTTTTAAAAGTGAATAAAAAGTAAAAAATATATATATCATGGTAATTCATGATACTATTTTTCCTACTTTTCTTTATGTTTGGTATTTCTCATAATAAAGAATAACCTTATTTGCTTCCAGGTATATTGTTTCCAAACACACATTTCTGTAATATTTAAATACTTTACAATAAACATATATTACTTTGTAATCAGAAAAAAGTAAAAAAGACTTTTTTTTTCCACAAAGACGTTCATCACGGCCTATTTATAATAAACAAATAAACAAAATGCTTGAGATTGGGGAAGTTAAATAAACTGTGGTACAACCATGTGATGGAATCTTTTATACATAGCATTTGTATAACACAGGGAAATGCTTACAATACAAAATCAAATGTAAAAAGAAGCATGTATGAGCGGAAGCAAATAAACCAAAATGTTAGCTGTAGTTGTCTCTCGATATTTCCATTATCTATTATTTCATTATTTTGTTTATTTTCCAAATTTTCCACAATGAGAAAAAAATTTAGTTGTCATAGACAATTTATAAGGCAATAGTATTATTGGAAAACAATATTTGCAAGAAGGGAAAAGAGAATTGGTTTCATAAACTGTTTCTGCTAGTCTACTATGCCAAGTCAATTCTTTCTAGACTGGCATTTAAAATTATGCCTTCTGTTCAGTAAGTAAAACCATTTTTGGATTTCAAAAAACTTTTAGATTTTAACAAGATTTGCATGTCATATCAAGGAGCCCAGCTGGCAAGCATAGTGTCCTATCTTAAAAGCTCTAATTGAACTGGAAACTACCATTGAGTACTTATGGGATAGGCATCATGCTAAATGTTTCACATGTTGTATTAGTTTGTTAGGGCTGACATATCTCCAAGTCATAATCATAGAATTCTCTTCCTCCCTCATCTGGAAGAAAAGCTTGAGAGATTTGTTCTGTGCCAGTTTGGCCCAACCCCAGACTTTGGACAAGAATCACATAAATTTTTCCATAACAATAGAAAGTCAATAGCAACTAATGTGTTATAGCTTCCCTTGACCAATGGTTCAGGATCAATCTTTTTGTAATTTAAGCCCATTTATTTACTTGTAAATTATTTAGCAAATGGATTTGTAGACTATATTAGGGGGAAATGCAACTTTATTATAAAGGTTAAAATGGTCACCCATAAGTAAGCAGCTAAGTTAATAATTTGTCTGGCTGAGGCAGCACCAAAATGAAATGAAACAAAAACAGGGAAGTATCGTTCACATTTGGTGTGGGCACTCATTGAAGCAAGGGCCCAGTGGGCAGAATCCATCTTCTTAAGCAATTAAGAGGTTCATCACTTAGTTTCCAATACCACTACTTGTGTGGGGCATCCCTTAGACACAGACTTCTCAGCAAATGAGCCACAAAGTTTAACCTGAAAATATCTTTTTATTGAAAACTAACAGGCATTAATCTCCATTCAGATTTGTGACCATGTTCCATCCTGGGGTAGAATTTAATGATAATCTCACAATTACTCCTCTCTGGTCATTTATGTTAGAAATTGTCTTAACATGTCCCCGCTTTACACTTGGCTTTTCTATCACATCCCTTTCCTTTATTTTCAAGCACTTCTGAAATTTTCCCCTTTCCACCACCACTCCCTAACTCCCATTCACTTCCCCATTTCCTCCTTACACTCCCATCAGTCTTAGACCCACAGTAGTCTGCTTATAAAAAAAATATTAATGCCACAATTATTTATTTCATATATTTGTACTTATTTAATGTCAGGAAATGCTTGGTTAACTCTATCACGTTCACTTATTCTGAGGTATTTCCATCTTTGCCTTGGTACAAATCTCCTGAAATTGAGGGGAGGCAGTTCATCAAATTGCAAAAGACACTGCACACCACAGCTGTAAAGAAATGACTATGGAGGACACTTGGACATAGGTGTTGCACCTGGAGGTCCACAGAGCTAGCAGGGAAGGTCATCTCTGCCATCTGGAAACTTCTTCATGATTTTCTTCATTCATGATAATTTACCATTTAAAAAAATTAATAGACTATTTTTTTGTTTGTTTGGGGGTTTTTTTAATTAAATTTATTGAGGTAACTGGTTAATAAAATTATACAGGTTTCGAGTGTACAATTCAATAATATATCATCTCTATATTGCATTGTGTGTTCACCACCTAAAGTCAAATCTCTTTCCATCACCATATATTTGACCCCCTTTCCCCTTATCTACCTCCCCCATCTAGTAACCACTAAACTGCTGTCTGTGTGACTAGACTATTTTTGAAGTTGTTTTAAGTTTACAGCCAAATTGAGCAGTAAATAGAGGAAGTTCCTATATACTACTTGTTCAAACCTCACCCCACACAGATTCCTCTATTACCATCTTGCATTAGTGTGGTACATTTGTTTAAATTGGTGAACTGATATTAATCCGAGTTTAGTTTCTGTCATTTTCAACCTAAAAAACTTAAATAATGTATTTAATGTTTGGAGAATGAAAAAAATGCAAGAAATGTTACATTTATGGTAGAATTTAAAGTATAAATAGTTTTAATAAGAAGGATCATTCCAAGGGAGAAAGGATCTGTTGTACACAAGTGGAAAATTACAAGGCCAGATAAACGTTATGTGTCAGGTTGACCATACATCTCAGTGTGCCTGGGATAGATTTGATTTGTGCTTTTTATTTCTATGTTCCACTTCCTGTTTTTCTCAGTAGGTACCTGGTTTTTATAATAAATTACATGGTATAGTCACCCTACTTAATTTTGCAACTAAAGGAAGTAATGCATACCTAATACGTATAATTTAAAATTTAGGTTTGAGCAAGATTGTAAAGCCTTTTTAGGTATTATATCAAATATTTAAATATTATATTAAGAATCTAAGTAGTGGTGTGAATCAGAGGAGGAGCATAGCCATAATTTTAAAAATATTATAGCTAGCTATGTTAAATTTGGATTAAGATATAAAATTTTAAAATATGCATATTATTATAGTCTATGTGAGAAATGATTAAGCTCTGAAAAGTAGTGACACAAAAAGGTGATTTTTAAATTTAGTGTGTTAAATAGATGTAGGGTATTGGATTAGAATGCCAACAACTAGAAATATAGAGACAAGCTATTCCTTTCTTCATCATGGAGAGAGGGCTGAAAGAACTGGAAAGAGTTTTAAAACATTGTTAAATGGTCACGTATAAAACTACATTTATATCTAGCAAATAGAAGCATAAACTCTATAAATATAGTTTGTACTAACTCACGGAAATTAGTGAAAGCCATGGTTTTCTGGGGAGTAGATCAATTTTTAGATATATTATATTCTTAGCTTATGGCAACAAAACACAACTACTTTTAAAATGCACTAGCTCTTGTATCTGATCTTTTTGCATATTTTAATTCAAATTGACCTCAGGCCTGAACGGAGATACTCCCAATTCCTTAGCTGGGTAAGATTGGAGAAAGCAAAAATTAACATGGCAAGAAAACTTATGGCAATAGAATGAATGGAAAATAGGCCATTAATGGCATATAAAGCTCAAAAGAGGAGAAGTTGATGTAACTGATTCTAGTTTTAAAGTCTAGATAATGGCTAGATGTTAATTTCTTCAAAACACGTGGGAAGGAGAACATATACTATTGTAAGAAAAATGCCAGAAAAAAGTCATGAGGCCGGTGTTATACATTTGAGTTTGAGATAATGGCCAAATATTTTAGCAGAGTTTTTCATAATTTACTTTACACGTAAATACAAAATTGAAGAAAATGAGGCTCTATACAAAATTTTAAAACTGTATTATTTTCATAAAAAATTACTCATGTTATGTATTATCCATGGAAATTTTTATCACTAATACCCCCAAGATGAATGCATAAGTTTTGTCAGATCCTTACTTACAAATGGTAATTATTCTTTTTCATTTTTACCATCTGTTTAGTCAAAAAATGGAATCTTATATTTTAATTTTATGTATAAGAATATATTTTTGTATGCTTGCTGACCAGCTGTATTTCTGGCTTTCTCACTAGCTTTTTTACATTTTTTTAACTACTGTAGTTGTATTTTTCTTTCCAATTAAAAAAATATTTGCTTATAGTCTGCTTCCAGCCTAGAGGCAGCAGAGGCATGTTTTTCAGAAAATACAATGTGTGTTGGAGGACTAGTGAGCATATGATCGTTTGCCTTGCAACAGATGAGTAAGACCCTTCTCAGTTCTCATCTCCTGCTTTTCAAGGCCCATATCCCATCCTAACCTTTCAAGAAGAGGTGGGAGGGCAGTCTATTTTTTCTGCCTCACTTTCTCAACATCCCATTTTCAATCATTTTCCTCTTAGCATTGTTGTGTGGTGTGGTGTGGTATGGTGTGATGTGGTGTGGTGTGGTGTGTGTGTGTGTGTGTGTGTGCGTGTATGTGTGTGTGTGTTCCTAAGACGAAACAGAGAAATCATCTTGCTCCATCTGGTAGCCTCTAAATTCTAATCACTCATGTGCTCCTGGTTGAAATGAGAAAGAATGAAGGATTTTTCTTCTGAGACTTAGTTCCAATGTAACAAAGCTTCTCAAGCCATATGAATTTAGCAAGAGCAGCCAAAGATAGGTCACATGGTAATTCTTCATTCTTTTATGCAACCTGTTTGAACAAACACACTTACTGAGCACAGTGCAGAGCTGAAGAAGATACCAAGATAAATCAAATGCTGTCCCTGCCTTGAAGGAGCTCATAGTCTAGTTTAAGTTGGGTAGTGCCCTGGTCTTCTCAGATTTACTGGAACAAACACAAAGTAATTGAAGACCCAGAAGAACCATGAAGACTGCAGAGAAAATTTTCACTGTACTCCCAGGTCAGAGTAACTTCCTGATTGATTCATTCAACACCTATTTACTGAATGAGATAATACCCATTCAGCAGAGGAGGGGCAATTACCCTCCTATATTTTAACAGTTCGAAAGGAAGTGAAGATGGGGACAGAATTGTATATTTCATAGCAAGAAATGTTTGAACAAATGCCCCTATGATATCTACTCTGTGAAATAAGAAGTAAGGTCATCTACTCAGAGTGACAATGGGGGAACTAGCAGGATTAGGGATTTGAGAAAAGTGAAAAGGGTTTTGGGGTATTGAAACATGAATTGACTAAAGAAATAGGGTAAGATTGCTGAGCGGAGTTAAGGGGCCAGTTGAGGTTAGTGACCAAGAATTTACACTGGTGTCAAGTTGCCGGGTGGAGAGACTTTCCCAGCAGAACTTGACTGCTAGGGTGCAGTCACTGCAATACTGATAGGGTCCTAGAAAGGAACCAGGTCACTGCCTGATGCCAAAGGGCTCAAGCTCTTGCTTCTCTTTCACTTGTTTTGTTGTTTTGTGTGTATCAAAATATATTCTGATATTTTGATTATAGAAGCAATGTGTACTAATGTGGCAGGTTACTCTATGGAGATACTAGTTTATGCTTTCTATTTTCTAAGAATAGTTAAAGAATTATAAGGTTAATTTTTCCTTTCTGCCTCTTGTGGAAGAGCAGCTAAGACTTTGTAGATGACAGTCTAGGCTCATTCAGGAGCCATCCTTGAAGAAAATCCTCTATGAATTGAGTCTCAACTATTAGGAGCATTAAGGACATAAAACTCCTTTGCCCCTTTGTCTGTTGTGGCATTCACCTTTTTATTATTGATTGATAAGAGGTCTTTACTTATTAAAAGTTTCACTCATATATTGCATGTGTTTTTCTTCATTTATCTTTTAATTTTATTTTATGATGGGTTGTTGTTTGGACATAAAAATTTTACATTTTATGTCTTTTCTTTTATGGTTTCTGATTGTCTTGAGCTTAGACAGGCCTTTCCCAACACTTCCCTAAGAAAATTTAAGTATCTGGCTCTATTTTCTTCTAGAAATTTTATTTGTTTTTCATTTAAATCTTTAATCTCATTATATAAAGTTACTTCTGGAAATGCGTCAACGATTTTTAAATAGCTTTAATATAATGCTTTCTTGGAATTATTTTAATTTGGAAGTCACAAAAACATAGATGAAATCCAGTAACTATACAACTAACAATGTTGCATTGTGGTCAGGAAAAAAGAAATAATCCCATATATATTTTTTAAATATCAGTATAAGAACATCTTTCTATATTGACTTTTAATGCGGTTCCCACCATAAATTAACTTTATGCACTTTATGTTTTTTCTTGGAGAACAAAATTTTATTCTAAAGATGTATCTCAATAACAATGAAATACCAAAAGCTGGTCATTATAATAAAAAACTAATTTTTTTCTGAAAAATACAAAATTATCACTGTAATAAACTGTCAATTCTCAGGTATTTGTATTTGAATTACTCATTTTATGTATTATCCATGGACATTTTAAAATTATTGATTGAATTCTGCCTAATATTTAGATATACATCTGGATTGCTTTCATCTTAAAGTAAATACATTCTCAAGTAATGCAAACAAAATTGAATATTTGCTTAAGTAAACATAATTAGGAAGATAAATTTATGTTTAGGAAATGTGCTCTGAAGCAAAATATTGATTTGCATCACTGTTTCTCTCCATTTTTGCACATAACCAAAAAACAAAAAAAACTAACTGTGTTAAAGTACTGGTATTTGAAAGTAACAAATTACACAACTTACATACAGAGAAAAGATGACTAAATTATTTCAAATCCGAAGCACAGGAAACTTTAAAGACACTTAAAAGGTGTTTTTTATCTTCGAACTGCTAAAGAAACAAGTACTCAAAAAAATTTCAGGTCTGTCTATAAAATTTTGACTGAGTTGAAGTACTGAAATATCAAGAACACAGGGGACAAATCAACTTAAATTTAAAAGGCCCCTGTTACTATAAAATGTATCTTAAGTATATTTTGCAGAGACATTAAAGCAGTAATTTAAAAACCATTTAGGGCTAAGTTAGTGACATACGACTTACCTATGAGACAACATATTTTTAAAAACTAATGTAAACAGATGTATTTCACAATATTTTTTCCACACTGCATGTGTCACATAATACTGTCATATCCATATTTTGGATAATTTTTACCATCTATATTCATCACATCAATTGGTTGTAATGCACAGTGAGTAGAAATGATCCTTTTATATAAAAATTCTTGACATATGATAATCTATGTAAACCAAAATCTGATCACAAAGGTTACATTTAATTTCTATCTAAGTAGGTGCATGTTCATTAGGACATCTTAACTTATTTTTAGATAATTAGAAATTGGTGTGATTTACTTTGACCAATCTGAGATATAAATATTATCTTAGTATTTAGTGTGACTAAATGCCTCTTTTGTCAAAACTTGACCCTGAGTTTTGAGTGCTGGAATATAAACTGTAAAATTGAAAACACTACAAAATATGTTGGCTAATATTGGTTTCCCTACAGTACTGTGCTTTTACTCTCTATTAACAGAGTACATATGAAAGTGCTTCATTTTCAGCAAAGGAGGGAGAGGAGTGAACTGAAGAATAATACCAAAATAAGGAAGCAGGACATTGGCTATCTTAAAAATTCCTGTTTTAAAACTTCATTGTATTTATTGCAAAATACATTGATTTTTAGTATAAAAATGCTGTTTCCCAAAATTTTTAAATAAAATTGACAGTGCAAGAAAATGCACCACTTTCACCTTGTAAGTTTAGTGGCCTGAGGGGAGCTCCACAATCCCTGGCCTGAGTAACAGAGTATGAATCTATAGTTTCGACTACACAGCATTCTAAATGTTGTTTGGGAAATCATATAAGGGGCTTTATGTAAGTTAGGTGTGTTAACAGTAAACATTTCTAGATATTGAAAGCAGCACTACATATCAAAAACATTCACCAAGTGTATAATTAATAACTGAATATAAGATAAATTCCAATGGTGATGATATTCTCACAGTAGCAAGTAATCTAACTTCTTATTTAACACTAAGAGCTAAATCTTTAAAACATTATTATGTTAAACATTGCAATTTATTACTAACAGAACTAAAGGGAGAAACAGAACAAAACACTATCGTAGTAGGGGACCTAAATACCACACTGTCAGATATGGGCAGATCATCCAAACAGAAAATCAGTAAGAAAACAACATCCTTAAATGACACATTAGAAAAACCAGACATAATTGACATTTATAGAGCCTTCCATTCTAAAGCAGCTGCTTATCATTCTCTCTAGTGCACAAGGAACATTCTCAAGGATTGACCACATACTGGGACACAGAGATAGCCTCAACAAATATAAGAGGGATGAAAGCACACCAACCATATTCTCTGATCATAATGCTTTGAAAGTAGAGATCAACTGCAAAAAGAAAGCAAGAAGAACCACAAATACATGGAGATGAAACAACATGATACTGAAGAATTACTGAGTCAGAAAAGAAAAAAAAGAGCGATCAAGAGATACAGAGAAATGAATGATAATGATAGCACAACATATCAAATCTTTTAGACACGGCAAAAGCGGTCATAGAGGAAAGTTCACATCATTACAGGTCTATCTCAAATAACAACAACAAGCCCAAATAAACAACCTAACGCTTCATCTTTAAAAACTAGAAAAGGAAGAACAAAGAAGTCTAAAGTTAGCTGAAGGTAATAAATAATCAAAATTAGACTAGAAATAAAAGAAATTGAAAAAAAAAGAAAAAAGAAAAAAGAAATGCAACAAAGAGCTGGTTCTTTGAGAAGGTTAATAAAATTCACAAACCCCTGGCTAGACTCACTAAAGAGAAAAGAGAAAGGACACAAATAAACAAAATCAGGGATGAAAGAGGGGAAATTATGACTGACAATGCAGAAATACAAAGGATCATACAAGAATACTATGAAAAAGTATAAACACCAAATTTAATAACCTAGAAGAAATGGCCAGTACTTAAAAAATACAATCTTCCTAGACTGAATCAAGAAGAATTGGAAAATCTAAATAGACCATCAGCAGTATGGAAATTGAAACAATCATCAAAAACCTACCAAAAAGTAAAAGTCCAGGACCAGATGGCTTCACCAGTGAATTCTACCAAACATTCAAAGATTTAATACCTATTCTCCTCAAACTCTTCCAAAAATTGAAGAGGAGGCAATACTTCCCAACTCATTTTATGAGGCCAATATTACTGATACCAAAACCTGGTAAAGATAACACAAAAAAGAAAACTACAGACCAATATCTCTCATGAACACAGATGCAAAAATCCTAAATAAGATACTAGCGAACCAAATATAGCAACATATTAAAAAGATTATCACACGATCAAGTGGGCTTCATCCCAGAGGCACAGGATGGTTCAACATATGCAAATCAATTAATGTGATACACCACATAAACAAATTAAAAAAATAAGAATCATATGATCATATCAATAGATGCAAAAAAGCCTTTGACAAGATACAGACCCATTTATGATCAAAACACTTAACAAATTGGTATAGAAGGAAAGTACCTTAACATAATAAAGGCCATATATGACAAACCCCAGCCAGCATTATACTTAATGGTGAAAAACTAAAAACCTTCCTTTAAGATCAGGAACAAGGCAAGGCTGTCCACTATCGCCTCTGTTATTCATATAACATTGGAGGTCCTAGCAAGTGCAATCAGGCAAGAGAAAGATATAAAAGGCATCCAAATAGGAAACAAAAGAAGTCAAACTGTCACTTTTCAGATGACATGATTCTCTATATAGAAAACCCTAAAGACTCCACAAGAACACTACTAGAAACAATAAGCAAATACAGTAAAGTTTCTGGATACAAAATAATGTTCAAAAATCCATAGTGTTCCTATACTCAATAATGAAGTGTCAGAAAAGAAGTGGAAAAAATAATTCCTTTTGCAATTGCAACAAAAAGAATAAAATACCTAGGAATAAATCTAAAAACATGTGAAGGACCTATATAATAAAAACTACAAGACCCTATTAAAAGAAATCGAAGAAGATACAAAGAAATGGAAAGATATTCCATGTTCTTGGATTGGAAGAATCAACATAGTTAAAATGACCATTATTCTAAAGCATTATACAGATTTAATGCAACCCCATCAAAATCATAGCATTTTTTAAAAGAAATAGAACAAAAAATATCAGATTTGTATGGAAGCACAAAAAACCCCGAATTGCCAAAGCCATCCTCAGAAAAAAGAACGAGGCTGGAGGGTAACTCTGCCTGACTTCAATTATACTACAAAGCAACGGTAATCAAAACAGCATGGTATTGGCAGCAAAACAGACACATGGCCAGTGGAACAGAATTGAGAGTCCAGAAGTAAACCATATTTATGGCAAATAATTTTTGACAAAAAAGCCAAAAAACATACAGTGGAGAAAGGAAAGCCTCTTCAATAAATGGTGCTGGGAAAACTGGAAAGCCACCTGCAAAAGAATAAACTAGACTGTTGTCTATTCACCACACACCAAAATTAACTCAAAATGGATTAAGGACCTGAATATAAGACCTGAAACAATAAAATGCATAGAAGAAAACATAGAATGAAACTCAAGGACCTTGGACTTAAAGGGATTTTATGAATTTGACCTCAAAAGCAAGGGAAGTAAAGCTAAAAAAATGAATGGGACTACATCAAACTAAAAAGCTTCTGCTCAGCAAAAGAAATCGTCAACAAGGTAAAGAGACATCCATCTGAATGGGAAAATTATTTGCAAGCGTGCCTCCGATAAGGCCTAATATCTATACAAAAATAAAAAAACTCATATAATCAATAACAACAAAAACAAATGATCCAATCAAAAAATGGGCAGAGGACTGAACAGACACTTCTCCTAAGAGGACATACAAATGGTCACAAAATTTTGAAAAGGATGTCAACATCGCTAGCTATTAGGGAAATGCAAATCAAAACCACAATGAGATACAATTTCATACTTGTTAGAATAGCTATAATCAACAGGACAAGTAATACAAATGCTGGAGAGGATGCAGAGAAAAAGGAACCCTCATACACTGCTGGTGGGACTACAAATTGGTACAGTCACTATGGAAACATTATGGAGTTCCTCAAAAAACTAAGAATTGATCTACCATATGATCTAGCAGTCCCTCTACTGGGTATTTACCCCAAAGACTTGAAAAACCCATATCCAAAAAGATATTTTGCACACTGATGTTCATAGTAGCATTATTCACAGTGGCCAGGACATGGAAGCAACCGAAGTGTCCTACGATAGATGACTGGCTAAAGAAGCGGTGGTACATATATACAGCAGAATATTATTTATCCATAAGAAGAGATGAAATACTGCCATTTGCGACAACCTAGATGGACCTCGATAATCACGCTAAGCGAACTAAGCTAGACAGAAAATGTTGAAAATCACATGATATCACTTATATGTGGGATATAAACCTGAAAGCAACAAATGAACAGGACAAACAAACAGGGATTCATGGACATAGACTATAGACTAGTGGTTAGCAGAGAGTAGGGGTGGGGGAGAAGGTGGAAGGTAGATGGTTAAAGGGCATCAAATATAGGGGAATAGGAGGAGGGTAAAGTGGGTAAAAGGGATCAAATATATGGTAGCTGAAGGAAACTGGTCTTTGGGTGGTAAACACACAATAGAATATACAGATGTCAAATGATAATGTATACCTGAAAATATATATAATTGTATTAGCCAATGTTACCACAATATACTTTTTTAAAAGTCATCAACTATGAAAAAAATAAAGCATGTTTTGTAAGCTGTTTAAATAAGCTTCCCTTCTGAAGGATAAAGAGGAAAAATTACATGTCACATGTCTTCAAAGAGTTTCATTGATATAAAGAGATGTACTATTAGCAGATTTGCTTTTAGAAATTTTATTAAAGATGTGGTAACAGAGGACGAATTTTCTAGGAGCAATTAAAACTAAATAAAACTAAGATTACCTGATTAGTTTGGTGCCAGAAAAAAAAAATCTGCTACGATTAAAAATGTGGTTTGAGTCAGCTTTACTAGACTTGGAAAATGAAGCATGTAGAATCAACCACAGGCATGTATTTTGAGTAACAGAAGCCAAAAGGTTTGGCTTCCTGGCCACATGGTAAGGGAGAAAAGTGGAAATGACATGGGGAAATGAATTGATTTTAGTAAATGTGTTAAAATTTTAAATTATCTTCAAAAGTAGTTATTGGTTCTCTCTCTATTCATATGAAAGAGCATAGATCTGCAAAGATGGTTTTGAGATCACTGACTCTGGGCAGGTGCACAGTCATGCATTTCCTTGTATTAGAGTCCAATCTGAGCAACAGCGGGGTGTGGGGTGGGTCAAAGTGGGAGAGCTTTCTCTTTACATCCACAAAGTGACAAGGACAAGGTGATTCTAAGCTGTGTCCCCTCCTTGGGAGTGGCCTTCACTCAGCCTGGCCACAGGCCCCTATGGCTTTGGGAGTTTGCTGACTGCTAGAGGAATGGGCTGACCTGGGCATTTGCTCTGCTGTGGAAGCAGCGAGGTAGAGCACCCCAGTGTTTCATCACAGTTAGAGGCAGCCATGGAAGTTTAGGAACAGAATACCTCATTGCTAGGGTGTAAGCTGGAAGTGAGACAAATGCAGGGAGGTCACACCACCCAGAAACCAGGCATCTTGGCCCTGTCCTCTGCCTCTCAGTCTCTCTTGTCTGGGACTGGGGGACAAGCTTGGGTAGCCTTCTCAGCCTATCTTCTCTAGGAGTCCAGAAACCAAAGAGCTGCGAGAAGCCAGTAACTTAACTGCAGTAGGAGATGACTCCCAGTGTGGGTGTCTGTGGCAGCCCCTCAAGGCATCACTGACTCTCTTTTATTTTTCTCTCCTGTTTCATTCTGATTTGAACAACCTGTACTACAGCTGTTTCCTGTAACTTTTTATTAAAGTTTTTTTTTAGTTTTCTATCATTTAAATTTTTTTATTATTAGTTTCAGGTATACAGTACATCGATTAGGCATTTATATAGTTTATGAAATTGGCCCCTGATTCCATCATCCATTTAGCTCTACACATAGCCATTACATTTCTACTGACTATATTCCATATGCCATGCACCCTATCCCTGTGACCACCTTTCAACTACTAATATGTTCCTCTTTAACCCTTCACCCTTTTTCCCAGCTCCCCAACCCCTCCTCTCTGGCAATCCCCAGATCGTCCTCTATATTTGTGAACCTGTTTTGATTAGTTTGTTCTTTTTGTTCCTTAGATTCCACATTAAGTGAAAATTATATGGTATTTATCTTTCTCTGTCTGACTTATTTCACTCAGCATAATAACCTCTAGGTCCATTCATGTCAATGCAAATGTTAGGATTTCATTTTTTTAATGGCTGAGTAATATTCCATTATATAATGAACCATAACTTCTTTATCCAATCATCTGTTAATGAACATTTAGGCTGCTTCCATACCTTGGCTATTTTAAAGTGTGCTGCCATGAACATAGGGGTGCATAGATCTAAGCTCTGAATTGGAGCTTCACTTTCAGTTTTGAGCTCGAATGTTTCCAACTGGGGACAGGAGGTAAAGAAGCCAAAGTCTGTGAAAGATGGAAACTGTGGGTTATATAGACCTCAGGTGATCCGCTCATCTCAAGGTTTGTTCCAGCACTTACTGGTCAGTGGGTTTTGGGGAACAAGAGAGTGAGCGGTGGTTTCTCCCTGTATCTGATTTTCAGAAAAGCTTTAGTGTCAGAGCTGCAGCTGTGTAGCTGGCTAACTAGGGGATGGTGTTTAACAGGATGTCTGATCATAGAGGGCCTTGTGCTGTGTAGGCCTGAACAGTATGGCTCACATCTTTGGCCTTACCTTCCTCCTATGTGAGCGTGCATGCTTGTACACACACACACACACACACACACACACACACACACACACACAGAGTTTTATTTCCCAGGAGTTCTTCCTACCATCACAAGGGCTTTTCTATGGTGTACTGTCCCAAGAGAGTAGATGCAGAGGTCTGTGTCAAGACTTCATCCCAAGCTGTCTTCCTTCCTCAAGTTGAGTATAGATCTTTACTCCACCGCATGGCAAGCATCACTGTGCTTGAAAAAACCATGGGATACTGACTGAGTAACTGGCATATCTGGTATCCTTCTCTCCTCTGGGATTGCTGTGCTTCATCCATTGATCTTGTCCTTTCTGCATAGTCACTTCCTGCCCAGATCATACCTTTTCTTCACAGTCCTGGATATCCTAGCAGCTCAATAAAATAATTCCTGAATTTTATCGTGGTTCGGTGTCCTGGATCATAGGAAAAAGAGATTCAACAATGACAGCACCTTTCCTCTTCTCTCCCTTGCTGCCATCAGTTATTAGACGTTTAAACTCTTTGTTCTTAGAGAAGTGTCACTCTGGTCCATCTTGCTCATTAGATCCACACCAGAGTGAGCTTATGAGTGGCGGGTCTCAGTCTCCTTGATTTTTCCCTGCTTCTGTCTCGCTTATATGGCACACATCTCCTATTAGAGTATTGCACTCTTTAGGCACTCCTGTTTCAGGAATCCCTGAACCTAGCAGACTGAAAACTTTCATAAGTCAGGCAGCCAGAGAATTTCACTTCTCTAACTCAAAGATGTACTCCGGCCATGTTCAGCAGGAATTAGTTACAAAGTATGATCCTCATCCCCATTCCCTCAAGAATGAGGAATGAAAAAATCTCAGGGGGGAATTTTTAGATAGGACAGGGTCTCAAGGTCTGGGCGGTTCTAACTAAATGCTGTTCTTGCTAAATGTTAAAATGTAGCTAAGTATTTTGCAGATTCAGCTATAAACAAGATGAGCTTCACAGGAACTAAAACCAGCAACTACAAAGAAGAAATCAATGTGTAATTAACCAAATTGTGATATAAGCAATGGCTAAGCCTCTCTTCAGAGAGACAGAGCTTTAGATGTGAACAATCTCCTTTACTTGGTGCAAGTAAGTAAAACTTCCTAACAACTGACCACATCTAGTTCTTGAATAGAGTACCCCAAGCTGCAAACCCCATGAGTTTAGTAACAAGCCCATGGATTAAACAGTATATCTTAAACCTGAATTAACCTCCATTTCATTGACAGATCTTAAATAATAGGAATTAAACAATATGTATCAGGCAGGATGGAGAGAAGTGCAAAATAAAGACAAAGACATATATAGAAGCTGATGGTTTCATAAAAATAATACAATGGCCTCAGCAATTTAAACCTTAAGCTTTAACTAATGCATATCTTTTTTTTCCACAAAGCCTTTCTTCTTGCATAAAATACACACAAACTAGGAAGGTTTAATAGATCTTCATGATGGCTCTAAAGCACTTCCTATGTATTATGGAACAACAATAAGAGATTCAAAAGGACATATTCAGTCCAAGTAAATGAATCTCGTTAGTATCTTCTTTGTGGCTGGCACTGTGCTAGCAGTTGTAAGGAATTCAAGGATATAGCCACTTAGAGGGGAAAAAGAGGCATAGCTTAATCCAGAAGTGCACATGTGTAGTGGCCCTTTACACAGCCAGCACTGTTCCAGGCACCAGGGCACCCAGAGAGGAAACTGAAGAAAGAAATGTAAAGTGTTCACTCAATGACCTTAAAATCCAGTAGGGAATAATAGTGAAACAGAAAACCTTACACATAGGAAAAAAGTAGAGTAGCCATTCATAGTCAGGCTGTAAATGCGACTGGTTTCTGAGAAGACAGAGATCGATGGACTGGCACATCTGAAAGGGTTAGGAGGGGATTGCAAAAGTGGGACTAGAAGGGTATATAAGATTTATACAGACAGAGGAGAGGAGAAAATATTCCTAGGAGAATGAGGAAAAGGTGAACACAGGCAGAGAGATGGGAATGGCATGGCAAATGTGAGAAGCCGCAAGGAAAAATTGGGACATGAAAGAAAGAACCATTGCTAGTATCATAGAAGTGGACTCATGGGGCCATGGAGGTCACAGTGGACTGGGAATCAGAATGCATGAATGCCCAGAGATATTATCTTGGTTCTGCACTTAGTGTGTGCCTTGATTAGGTCAGTTAGCTGCTTCCTGCCCTTACTCGCTGTTCTTGCTTACTCGCTGTCATGCGAGGATACTGACCGTAGCCTGCTGCTCTCCCATGCTTGTAAAAACTGTAAGAGATGATGCCCAGAGAAGTGTTTCTTTAAAGAATAAAATAAAAATTAAGACCCTTTTTCCATTTTTTATTACAGTAACATGGTGAAGAAATGGTTTCAGAGTTGACGATAAGTAGGGGTTGCCTTCTGGATGGCTGCAGGCAGAAGGTTGGTGGGTATGGGAGACAGAGGGTGCTGATTAATTGATACAAAGGCAAGTTTTGCCCCTGGAGAGTATCAGGCCTAGGAGCCTGGACACAGGAGAGACAGATCAGCCATGGAGAGATGTTTCTCAGATTTTTTTGCTGGACTGTATGAGACCATGACCTCTCTGAAAGAGGTCACTGGACTCTGACATCACATGAAACAGATGACAGAACTCTACATAGAGGCCAGTGAGGTGTGGTGGAGAGAGACCTGGACCTGGAGTGAAATTTATCTGAGATAAGATTTAAGGGTTCACTCCATACTTATGTGAACACAAGGAAACAGCTTCCTATCTCTGAGCCCAGCACCCCTCATCTATCAACTGAAGTAAAAACAGCACCTGACCCACTTTCTTATAGAGTGAGTTGTTGCAAGGATCAAATGCACAACTTGTGAAAGGTTTCTGTGAACTCTAAAATGGTAGGCCAACTTAGCTTATTTTCTTTATTAATAAATTAAAGCCAGTTTTCTGACCAGATACAATCGACTACTTTAGCATGCTCTATCATCACTTCAGGAAGACTATATTTCAGAGAACTAGCCATATGTTAGCACAGTATCAGCAGGGAAGTAGGGCTGAATTCTCACGGTTTGTATATAATTAAATCGGAACCCCAATTTAGGATAATCACAGGGTCAGAGCTACATGAAAACTTTATCTAAAAAAATGGATCTACAGTTAAACATGAGCGTGAATTGCCTGAGCTCTGTTTTTATTCTTACCAATTATTTGCCTTATGTAGGCAAGAACACAGAGTTCAACAGGGTTTTCAGAACATTGTAGTTGCAAAGTGTTCTCAGTCAACTTCACTACTTTACAAGCCTGACACGAGTCTAGATAAACCTACGCTAGAGTAGTGTCCTCTCAGTACTAGCATTCTAGGCCTGGCCGGTTTCCTCCGTACCTCTGCAGAAAAGCAAAACAAAGAAACAAACAAACAATAAAACACAGTGGGCTTCTTTGATTGGGTCTTAATTCTTGCGATTGTTATTTTGTCTCAAGTTACACAAAATGTCTCACTCTTAGAGAGAGACACAAGGGTTGGACTAGGACCAGGGTTGGACTAGGACCACGGTTTTGTGAGAGAGTGCCCTTAGGAGGTTGTGAATCTCCCCAACCAAGGGAGAGAGATGGAAGGTGGGGTTCTCTCTTCACATCCGCTCAAGCAAGCAACAGGGTCTTCAAAAGACCACTCCTAGAGCATCATGTGTGCCCCTTCTCCACGGGGGGCCAAGAGGTGCTGTGACGTGGTGCCAGGTGCACGTGGCAGAGCCCACCTGCCCCGCCCGCGTTAGAGCCAGGCCTAGGACCCTCCCCACCATTGAGACGTCCACAGCAGCCCTGTTGCCCCAGGAGACGCCACAACCCTCTCCCAAGAGTCTCCGGGCAAAGCCAGAGAGTCCTTGGCCCTGATCCGAGTCCCTCCCTGAGCTAGGCTCCCGCCTGCAGGCCTGTCCCCTCCCTCAACCCTCCGTCCCCCCACCCAGGACAGAGTTCCCGCATTTTCTTTGAGAAAGAAGAGAAAGGAAGGCCTCATGAGTGAGGCAGTGGAGGCCACCCTCAGGAAGGGGGCCGCCTCAGTCTCCCGGCAAGTCGCGGGAAAGATCTGTTGTCCTTGGGAGGTGGAGATTCTCCCCGGGCCCTGGGGCCAGAAACCTCAGCAGGGACGCCATCTCCGAGGCCACCGCGGCGGCTGGCGCCAGGGAAAGGCGCCCAAGAAGGTCGTCGCCAAGGGGGTGCGTGGCTCCGTGAAGTGGTTTAATGTGAAGAAAGGATACGGCTTCATCCGCAGACACGACACGGAGGAAGACGTGTTCGTGCACCACACGGCCATCGCCCGGAACAACCCTCACAAGTACCAACGCAGCGTGGGCGACGGCGAGACGGTGGAGTTCGACGTGGTGCAGGGCGAGCGGGGCACCGAGGCTCCGCTAACGTGACCGGGCCAGCGGGCGCCCCAGTGGAGGGCAGCCGCTTTGCCGCCAACCGCTGCGGCATCCGCCGCAGCTTCTACATCTACCATCGCGCGTCTCAGCCTCGCCGTCCTAGGAGCGCCGAGGACGACGTCGATGAAGGCGAGGGCGGCGGCGATGAAGGCGATGAAGGCGAGGACGACGTCGATGAAGGCGGACGACGTCGATGAAGGCGAGGGCGGCGGCGATGAAGGCGAGGACGACGTCGATGAAGGCGAGGACGACGTCGATGAAGGCGAGGGCGGCGGCGATGAAGGCGAGGCGGCGGCGACGGCTTCACCGTGACCCGTGATCCGAGGCGCCGCCTGCCCAGCCTCTCCCAGACGAACGGCTGCGGCACTGCTCGCCCTTCCGCAGGGCCCAGGCCGTGCCCGGCCTCCCCTCGATCCTGGTTCTCGACCGCGGCCCGCAGGCCGCCCACCTGCCTGGGCCCGCCCCTGCCGCAAGGCCCCAGGGCGCACCGCAGGCGCGGAGGCCCGGCCTCAGCTACCGGCTGAGTCGCCCTAGGGGCCTAGGCCAGGCCGCGCTCCTGGTCCTAAACCCTCACCCGGCATTTCCGAGGAGCTGACATCAAAGGACAAGGAGAGCGGGCGCGTAGCTGGAGGCCTGCAGCAGAGGCCCCCGCCATGCTGCGGATCCCGCCGCCCCATCCCGAAGGAGCCGAGGGCAAGATCCGCAGGGTTCCTGCGGAAGCACCCGTTCCTGTTGCCAAGGAGAGCAGCCCGGCAGTCGTGGATGCCCCCTCCACGGCTCAGGGCGAGTAACAGACCGACTTCCTCCCCAGGGACTCCCTGACCTGGGCTGCAGGCGATGTCCCCTTGAGGGTGGTGCCCCTTGGCGCTACACAGTCCAAACATCCATTATTGACTGTCGGATTTCTGCTCTGAGGAAAATACAAGCCCTTGCCCAAGCTTTGGTGGTAAACTACAGCAACTATATCTAAACTCCCTCTTACCAGCTGCTTCGTAGTTTCTGCACACACACACACATCCAGACAAGCACACATGCCTCTGAATCTATTCTTTTTAAACATCTGACCAGAACCACAGCTATTCTGCATCCTGGGTGAATTAGTTGAAATACTTTAAACATATTTTTATTTTAACACAAAAACGATTATCTGATATTGCTGTATGTTACTCACCTGAGTGGTCATTTTCTCAATAAATCATTTCATGATGATATTATCTGTTATCACTGTTGTCTGATTTTTAAAGCCTGCCAGCACATAATTGTACTGAGAACGCATTCAGTCCTTTTTTTTCAGAATCAGGTTTAGCAAACATCATACCTTTCTCTTAACAAATCACGAACTTAAGACTAATTCTGAGCTTATGGATTGAACTACTCAGGATATTCTAAAGGGTTAGAAGACACAGAGAGGAAGAAGTGTCCCCATTATTTTCTTTTTCATTCTCTTCCCCTGTCCTGCTATTTGAGCAATAAGTCTGGAGGGCAGGCTCATCTACCCACACTTACTGCTTAGGTACTCTCTGAGGCTAAACACAAAAAGCTGAGCAAAACACAATGACAAGCAAGAAAAGTTGGATCTCTGGAAACAGATTTTGCCTCTGAATGCTTTTCTTCTTTCAATAATACCATTTCAGTATTTTAAAGAAAGTGGACGTGAGGGGTTAAGGGTGGATAAATGGGGAGATGTCAGTCAAAAGGTATAAACCTTCAGTTATAAGATGAATAAGTTCCAGGGACCTAATGTAGAGCATGGTGACTATAGTTAACAATACTGTTTTATGTACTCAAAAGTTGCATTAGAGTACAGCTTTAATGTTCTCACCATGACAACAACAAAGGTAATTATATGAGTTGTAGGATGTTTAATTATCTTTATCTTGGTAAACATCTCACAGTAAATACATGTATCAAGAAAACATGTCATACATCTTATATTTACATACTATATGTCAATTATATCTCAATAAAACTAGAAATCAACTGGGGAGAAAGAGGGAGGAAAGCAAAATAGGCATGGAAGCAGGTATAATTGTTGTCATGAGTGCCTCTGGAGCTGAAGAGAAACATCTGGACCACAGATACCATCTGTCTTTTAGGTTGAGTCCATTTCGGGGGCCTGTGGAGGATTCCAGGAAAGCTGAGCAAGTAAGGTTCGGCCCAATTCTGGCCCTTTCTCATCAAAGAAGCTCTGACTTCCCTATCCTGGTTTCCATTTGAGCATGTAGTGGGGTTGTGAATGGGAAGCAGGGGTTGGGTTTGCGGGGAGGGGGATGTAATTAACAAATTTGAAGCCAATGCAGGTCTTTAAAACCTCATTTTACAAATTAAAGAACTTGTATTAACAATAGCAAAATCGAAGTACTTTTCTTGTTTTAATGTTGAGGCAAATTAAACCACATTATCGACTAGCATAAGGGATTTTAAGAGTGTCTATTCAGTCATTCAGTATGGCTAAAGATCCTTAATTGATTGGAGCAGAAGCAGTAGAGATTACACATTCAGCAATACTTGAGGGCCCATTTGTGCCAGACTCTATCCTGCCAGGCACTGGGAGTTGCATCATGGTGAAGAAGATGGTTTCTTTTCTCAAGGAGCCCACGGTCTAGTAAAGAGTGAGACAAAACTGGCAATGACTACACACTCAATGGAGTGAGTGCTCTGCTGAGAGGAATCATTGATGACCTAGATGATGGCAGGGTTGGCTCCCTGTTAGGAGAAACCGCTACTTGGATACCTGAATTTAAAATTACATCTTGGAGGCGGGTCTAAGATGGTGGGTAGGAAGACCCTGAGCGCACCTCCTCCATGGACACACACACACACACACACACACACACACATGGAATATACACCTACATATAGAGGAATTCCTCCTAAAGAACAACTGAGAGCTGACTGAACAGCTTTCTGCACTGCAAACTAGAGAGGGACCACATTGAAAGGGTAGGAGTATTATATTAGACTGAAATGAGTTAACCACGGGAATCCCACCCTAAAAAGGGAGACCTGCAGTGGGGAGGGATATCACTGAGGGGCACGCAGGGAGGACTCGCCTGCTGAGAGGCACAGGGATAAAAGAGCGATTCAAAGGGCACCCAGACTTTACATGAAAAAATCCATTTTCTAACACCAAGGTGCCTGCCAAATGTAAGGAACTCCGGGAACTCTCCTTGATCTGAGGAGCTGGCAAACGCCCTCGTTTACATTCCCCCTCCACCTAGATAGCGCTATGGGAGCCTAGTTCCAGTGCTCCCAGCCACCCTGCACAGCGCACCCGCACCTGGGCCACCTCGCCCTGCATTAGCTTCAGCCCCAGTCAGCCAACCCACGAGGGCACCCAGCATTAGCTGTAGCACCAGTCTGCCCGTCCCAGGGTGCCCTGAGAGCCTCATGCCCCAGGCCAACTCAGGGAGCACCTGCTGCAGCTCTATTCACTCAGACTCCCAGGGAATCCCCAGAGCTGCACACTTTGTCCCGGAGACCCCTGAAGCCCCATTAAGCCGAGGGAGGGAGCACCCTTTGGCCGCCCACCACGCCCCCACGTTCTCTGCAACCACAGCCAGCCAACCGGGGCACTCGAGGCACCCCTGTAGCCCTGGCAACCTCAACCAGAACTTGTTACAACCGCACCCCGCAGGCTCCCAAGGCAGAGAGAATAAGTATTGTGCAGGGCGGGATGAGGATGGCAGAATTCAGATAAGTAACAGGGAGCATGTTTTTAACTTCTTGACCCTTTCCATGAATTTAGATTTAAATTTAATGTATACAAGCCTCACATGAGCTTTCTAGTGTAATCTTTGCTTTTAATCTTTTTTTAATCTTTGTTTTACAGATATAAAAAATGTTAGGTAGTTAGGCATGAGCCACAGGAGCCAAGGCCCAGCTTTGTAACCATAGAAACTTCCCTTGAAGACCTTCTTTAAGTTCCTCCCAGACATACCTCCCTTTTAGGGTTATAAATTACCCCAAAATCCTATAGCACAAAGGCCATAAAAGCTGCTGGCTAAACCAGCTACAAAAGCATGGACAGAAAGTACAGCCCATAACTTCAGCCTCATTGTGTCATCATTACAATGTTATGACTATGCCTAGAAGTTCATGAATCTAATGATAACAGACTGAATTCTGGGTAAACACATGCACAATACACAAAATGTTATATAGCAGCCAAATGTCAGTCAAGGTGACTTCATATTGATTATCTAGGCCTTCCCATCATGGCCCAAATATAACAGACCTTCTATTTATGCATTGTTACAGCACTCCTGGCTGGAAACCCACTCCTTCCTTTGGGACATAATATCTTCACCTCCTAAATCCCACAGGGTTTCAACCTTCCCTAGCATGGCCTGTCTGCTTCTAAATATACTTTCAATAAATCTTACTTTTTCTCGGCCACCTGTAATTCTTTGTGGTGGGAAAGAACTGAAGGACAACACACAACGCCACATCCACTTTCCTCCTCCTCCCCGGGGCCCCCGCCCCCAATGCCCCTTGGGCTACTCTGGATTTCACATCACCCAGCGGTGACAAGAAATGGTTTTTTTTTTTCCCTAAGCTGCTTATGACCTATGGCTTTTTTGTAAATTATGCCTTTGTAGACGAAATTAAAACAATTATCTTTTCCTTCCTACCTGATCCCTCAAAAATTTTAGGTATCTTAACTAAGCCATTTATGACTAAATTTAAAATGTGAACTCTCCTGGATTCATGATTCCCATTTAGAGCTCTTGAACCTAAATAGTCTGTTCAACCAACAAAAGATTTGACATTTAAATTTACTAAGAACTGAAACAGATGACATCTGTTGTAGACAACTAACCCAAAATTCCAGACCAATCCTGTATAAACTACACCTTCATTATTCCTTTTTTCCCCTTTACTTCTGTTGCTTTCTATCTCACAAATAATTTGAAAGGCCAACCGCACACTATATAAAATATTATTTCCTTTCCCCCCTTAATTTCTGACAGGAAAAAAAATAACTCAACATTGGGGCATTATCTTTAAACCTACTTCACAGGTCAAAACATGCAACTTGTTGCACACATAGTCAAACATGTTTAATATCTGGTGATATCAACCCCAGTAAAGGGACCAGATTTGAAACCATACTTTTTCATGGGCAGATATTTCAATGAATAAATACTGATTAGAAACTTTTAGAAAACCTTTAGAGGTACTGCAATGACTACCACTGCAATAGCCAACCAGGAAAAATATTTAAATTTTCTTGCACCAGTTATATTAGACAATAAAATTACCCTTGTCTATACCTTAGCTAAGCAAGGGGAATTTGCTTTGTTGTTAATATTTCCTACTGTGTTCAGATAAAACACCTCTGGTAAATGAAGATGGGACTGAATAAAATCTGGCACAAACCAAATGATTAAATACAATTTCTGCCGACATCTCATGATTCTTTAATATCTTCAACTACTGCCCTCAGGTATTGCCTACTCATTTAGATCCATTCTGTAAATTGGACTAACATTTTGTTTGTTATTATAGAATTTTTTGCTGTTATAAAACTTTGCTTTATATAGCTTGACATTATAAAAACCCTAATCTAATAATAGTTGCTCAACATTTTGAGATGATCACTAAGTCCTATGAGGTTTCATGATGTGAGAAACCTCAAGAAACTACAGAAGATGTTGCTCTTAAAAAAAACATGACGGTAAAGCCTCTTGTTCTGGCACTCTTGTGGCTCAAATGCGGCCTAAGGCTCCCAGGAAAAACACCCTCTCTTTTGTGGCACATGACATACCAGAAATGAGCCTTCCTGGGAATGAAGGAACTACAAGGACATAACATACCAGAATGAGCCATCCCAACAATGAAAGATCGATGATGCTTTTAATAACTAAGGACAGTCTATAGCCATACCACCTGAACACGCTTGATCTTGTCTGATCTCGGAAGCTAAGCAGGGATTGGCCTGGTTAGTATTTGGAAGGGAGACCACCTGGGAATAACAGTTACTGTAGGCTTTAAAATAATATAAATTAATAATAAAATATATAATAATAATATAATAACAACAACAACTGAGGACATCTCTTACTCTGCCATATTTCTGACATCACTACTTTTTAATAACTGATCAATGCTACTCTCCAATGATTGATTAGCAATGCTTTTAAAAAAGATTTGATCAAAAGGGAGAAATTTAGAATAATAAAATAACGATAATAATATAAATTGAGCTACCTTAAAATGGAGCCAGACTGCCACCCCAGAGAAAGTGCCTTGCATGTTTTATGCCTCAAATCTTTGGAATGTTGAAACAGGACAAAATAACATTTGGCTTGTACCTGAAGCAACATTATATCCAAAAAACTGTTTGCAAAACAATAGAAAGCAGATGTTACGACTACCAGACTGATGGCTACTGGATTGAAAAAAATTTATATATTCTTTAGATTTAGCATCACATGGTAGCTCATGTGCAGCAATAGAATAAATACCTTCCTACTAGTAATATAATTTTTGCCTTTTCCTTTTCTAAATACCCTTGCCTTTATTTCCTAATCAGAACACTATTTGGGCTTCTGCCTGAATTGGTGCTTCCTGAGAAGGCATTCTTTTTTTTTTAAATCTCACATAAATGATCCTTGCATCTCACTTTGAAAAGCCTTTTATTTGTAGAAAGGCCTTTTATTTTGTAGGTGAACGCTAGTTAATTGGATCTGAAACAAACAAAAGTAATCCTAAAAATTTTACAGAAGAGAACATGTTTGCAAAATTGGGGGTAACAAAGGCCTCATTAGGTATGCCACAGCAATCAGAATGTTCTCTGCCTCCCCCAGAAACAAAAACAAAATAACAGAACTTTTTCAAACCAGTCAATAATAGTGTGGGAGCAGATAGCTCCAAATACAGAAGGAGAAAAGGAAATCCAGATTGGACCTGTGGTTGTGTGCCCTCTTATGTGAAGGGAATCCATTAAGTGATTCAGATTATCTACAAAGTGCCATTCCCTTGATACTGCAAGTCATTAGGAGGGCAATGGACTGTTGTTGGAGTTTCTACCACAGATTCTTGACCTACATTTCTCTGAGGAAGGTGAAGAATCTCATCCCCTGACTTGATACTCAATTATACTAGGACACTGGGGCTTCTAGGATAATGCTTTAATGTGCAAAACAGCCTTCCTGCCCACACTATCTGGCACATGCCTTGCCACTCAAGGGCATCCAAGGAAGTCTGCTCTTATTAAAGACTTTGGGGTGGGGCATGCCAATTTTCAGTGATGCAAAACAGAGATCATTGCTAAATTTACATTTTCAAGCCAAGAAAACCAAGTCATACCTGGTACATGCAGTTGATGGAAAAGAGGTGAAAAAAGATTAGCACAGAGGCTATACAAGACAGCTTAGGCATCTGTTGTGTCTTAGAGTGATGCTCTTCTGGTTTATGTTGGACTGCTGGAGTTGCCCTTAATTAAGTATGCCTAAATCCAGGCAGCTGGGAAACAGCAGAATATTCCTACTTTCAGTTAGATATATTCACCCCCCCCCCAGATATGTGCCTCTGTGACTGGCTTCTGTACTCTTCAATTCCCACTCCCAGCCAGCAATCGCCAGGTCAACTCCGTTTAATGTATCCTGTCAGGCACCTATGTGAGCAGGGAAATTCCAGGTCCCTTAGTCTGGCCCTTGATGGTCTCCATTCCCCCAGAGTGAAGTCTCCATCGCCAGGCTGGGCAATGCACCACCTCCTGATACATACATGTCACACAGCAGAGAGCAAAATGTGAACCCGACATGTCTCTACAGAAAATACTTCCCTTTAACATATCTATGCCTGTTGTTGGGCAGGAAAAGGCATCCGGGAGGGATCTGAATTATTTACTAATCATAGAAAGTTTGGTCTGACTTCAGTTCTTCCCCATTTCCTCTTGGAGCTGTGTTTCAGTACAAATTCTCATGCTTAGTGATTCATAGTGCATTTTTGCCAGTCTATGAACTCAGCTGATACAGTGGGAAGTACACTGGGCTAGGAGGAACAACTTCTAGCTGTTATGTTTAAAGTAATTTTACAGATATGAGCTGCATTTGTGGTGATTGCTAGATATAATTTTATTTTTAAATTTATATTGCATTAAAGTATAGTTGACATACAATATTATATGATTTTCAGGTGTATGACATAGTGATTCTACATTTATATACTCTAGGACGTGATTATAAGTCTACTAGCCATCTGTCACCATACATAGTTATTATGATATTATTGGCAATATTCTCTGTGCTGTACATTATAGTCTGATTTATTTATTTTATAACTGGAAGTTTGTACCTCTTATTCTTCACCTTTTTCACCTATCCCAAAGCCCCCTCCCTCTGGCAACCATCAGTTTGTTCTCTGTATCTATGAGTCTGTTTTTGCTTTTTTTGTTTGTTTTGTTTTGTTTTGTTTTTGAAGATTCCACATATAAGTGAGTTTCATAAGATACTTGTATTTGCCTGTCTGACTTATTTCACTTAACATAATGCCCTTTAAGCCATCCATGTTATTGCAAGTGGCAATATTTTATACATTTTTACTGCTGAATAATATTCCATTGTGGTTTTTAATTTGTGTTTCTCTATAAAGTGTTGAGCATCTTTTCATGTCTGTTGTCTTCTTCAGAGAAATGTCTATACATTTTCAATCAAATTGTTTGTTTTTTTTGATGTTGAGCTATATGAGTTCTTGATATATTTTGGATAAAAACTCCATATTTGGTATGTCATTTTCAAATATCTTTTCTCATTTAGAAGATTTCATTTTCATTTTGTTGATGGATTCTTTTTCTGTGCAAAAGCTTATTAGTCTGATATAGTCTCATTTGTTTATTTTTGCTTTTGTTGCCATTTCCCAGGGAGCCATATCCAAAAAATGATGCTAAGACCAATATGAAAGAGTTACTGCCTATATTTTCTTCTAAAAGTTTTATGGCTTTAGGTCTTACATTTAAGTCTTTAATCTATTTTGAGTTTATTGTGTATATGGTGTAAGAAAGTGGTCTGGGATACATTTTTTGCTTGTATCTATCCAGTTTTCCAAAACCATTCATTGAAGAGACTCATATTCCCATTGTATATTCTTGCCTCTCTTGCCATAGATTATTTGACCATATAAGTGTGGGTTTATTTTTGGTCTCTCTATTCTGTTCTATTGACTTATGTCTGTCTTTGTGCCACTACCATGCTGTTTTGAACACTATAGATTTGTACTACAGTTTAAAATCAGGGAGCATAATACCTCCAACTTTGTTTTTTTTCAAGATTGCTTTGGCAATTTGGAGACTTTTATTGTTCCAAATAAATTTTGGGATTTTTGTTCCAATTCTGTGAAAAATGCCTTTGGTATTTTAATAAGGATTACATTAAATATATAGATTTCTCTGGGTAATATGGGCATTTTAACAATATTAATCTTTCCAATCCATGAGCACAATTTATTACTGAACGAAGGCATTGAGTGTGATGCCCATCACTTACAGAGAAGTAAACAATATGAAGCAGCAGATTTTTGCAGTGAAAAAGAGATTTATTCATCAGGCCAGCTGAACAAGGAGACCAGAGACAAAGCTCGAATTAGCTTCCCTGAACAAAAGCTTGAGATCAATTTTAAGAGGTGAAAGAAAGTAGACGTTATACATATCTATTAATTCTAATTCAAGAGGTCTGACTGGGTAGTTTTGGAACTAAGCCATATAAGTTTAGGGATGTGGAAGAGGCAAATAGAACAAAGAAAATTCCAATCTGGCAGAGTTTGATTTATCAGTCCCATGTGTGTCCAAATTCGGCCCCTGTACCAGATCTCCCTTATTGACGGACC
Organism: Eonycteris spelaea; assembly: GCA_003508835.1. Classification (NCBI taxonomy): domain Eukaryota; kingdom Metazoa; phylum Chordata; class Mammalia; order Chiroptera; family Pteropodidae; genus Eonycteris; species Eonycteris spelaea. Next base: position 67,129 of record PUFA01000736.1, read on the forward strand.
ACTCACATCTTAATGGGCTCTGGGTGGTAAAAGTAACATATCTGCTACTGAGTTTTGTGAATTTGGTTTCACTGTGGCCCTCGAGGTCGCCTTAAGGTTATTTAGCTAACTTCATCTGCTCAATCTTCTGAGACCACTCTGATACCTCCTGGTCTGGTGGCTCTGGAGCACTGTGAGGAGGCCTGTTGTTATCTCCTGAAGATGCTTAAAACTAGAAAAAAACCTATTAGGGTCTGGTTTCAGTGTTAGGGCCCAGTTTCAAGACCAGGAAAAGAACAGAGGGTGCCATTTTCTGAGTGGTGCAATCCAAGACCCACTCCATCTCCTGGGAGGTGATAGTGCTTTCAGGAGGAAATGACTATATTCAATTTCAGCAAAAAAAGAAAAAGAGAAAAAAAAGTAAAAAGAAAGAAAGAAAGAAAGAAAGAAAGAAAGAAAGAAAAGAAAGAAAGAAAGAAAGAAGAAAAAAAAGCATTGCCAAGCTTAGCCTTGAGGCAGACGAGCCCTCAGACTCCAGGGATCTAGCTTGAACAATGGGCGTACTACTGGTAATCAATGTGGACCAAAGCCTGGAGAAACTGCCCCAACTTTTTTTCAGGATGAAAAAAAAAATCTGTTATACTTTTCATTCCTGAACAATTCTTTTCTAGCAGTCTTCCACCAACTTTTTTTTCTTTAAGCAATAACACAAAAGGTTAGTCTAACAGAATAGAACCTCAAAATCAGATATCATTTGATTTAAAGAAATTAATGTGATTTTTCTTGCATTGCCATGTGGCAGTTGCAAATTATTTCCTGCTACAATGTAATATTCAACCATAAACATCCAGCTAAGGACTCGTAATTTCCCACACAAATGCCCTTGGATTATTTTGCTATGGTTTAACAAAAGTTCTGTCCAAAACATGCTGACCTCTCTTCACTTATTTTACAAGAGGCCTGGCTAGGGTCCCCTGAAGTAAACATTTGGCTACCCCAGCCAGTAAATTCTGTTCTTCAGGATCTTTTCCTTGACAAACTTTTCCCAGAGTCTTAGGGATAAGAGGAAGACTGGAGAAGGAAGCCAGCGACAAAAGACCAAGTCCTTATGTTGATACAATCAGAAAAGAGAAGTGTTGGTGCCCTGCTTCTCCCTATATAAGCTGATCTCCTTTCAGTCTCTATGGTCCCTCTTACTCTAGAAATTTGTTGCACTTTTCCTGTAGGAAAGCCTTCCTTCCTACCAGGAATTTATAGCACCTTTGCCTAATACAAGAAACATGGCCCTATGCTGAGTGTTGTTTACAATAGGCCTTGTCTGGTATAGGACACTGGTGTGTGTCTGGTGCCTGAAGCATGAAGTCTATGGAGTTTGTGCCCTTGACAGAAATTACTTTATCTATGAAATCTGTTTTATCACAGCTAAGGGATACTTCCTGCAGCCATCATTGCACTGCTAGTTCATCAAGGCTGCTTCCCATTTAGTAAATTGAGGTATCCACCTAGGACTTTCTTAACTCTTGAGCTCTGACTAAAACAGAGGAAAAAACAGACTTTCAGAATCTTGTACCCTAAAGAAGAATACACCAGAATCCTAACTTTTTTTTTGCTTTTATTGAGCCCTGCATGTGGTGTTTCTTGTTGTTTACAGGTCCTTAGGAAGAGTACAATTCAATCTATTTTGAGAGGAACTGATTTGGAGACATGAGGGGGCCAATGTTCTCAAGCACATATAAGGGCTCTCCTGATCCCCAGAATGTCTCCTAAGTCTTCCCCTTAATATAACAGATATACTTTCCAGATATATAATCCCCTAACGTGAGGACACTGTTCCTGAAGCTTCCTCAAGCATCCCCTTTCACTCTTCCAATTGCTGATGGACATTAACCAAATGATCCTGGTTCTTATGGTCAAGAGCATCTCATGTCCTTTTCCCTGCAGAGCAGGTATGTTCAGTAACACTTTAGCAATATACACACATTGGCAACACTGGATTTGAGGGCATGAAGACTTCCAGTTATTCAGCCACAATTAGCTGTGCATTGTCTTTCTCCACAGATTTATTGCCCAATGCATTTTTAATACGAGCCCAGAAGAGTGGCCTCTCATGGGCACTGTCAGGCCATGTGATAAATGTCTGCCCTCTTCACAAGTTTCCTGAGTCGGTGGTAACTGGATAACTTATAGTTTGGGATCTCTTCCAGGAAGATCAAGATGATAACATCCAAATGCTCATAGAACATCTTGATACTGGCCAGCTGTACTTCAAGGCGGCACCATTCACTACGTAGGTAGTGGTTACTGACCACACACAAAGTTTTTTCGGCTAGTATTGATGGCATTCTGGATGTTCTCAAAGATGTCCATACCTGGTTCAAAGTCCCGGTGGTGAAGACAGAGCTTAAAGGTAGGCTGGCCACCTTCTTCTAGAGCTGGAACAAGCTCTTTATATACCCACTGCTCATCAGAGGCAGTGAAAGAGACAAAGGCATCATAGATAAACTCCTTCTCTGTTTTTGCCACTTGGCCAGGTACCAGGCTTGAAATATGTAGAGCCCATAACGTAGAGATGAAGCCATCTTGGCACTGAACAAGAGAAGACCATGGTTGTGAGGACAAGACTGAAAGAACATAAGAAGTAAACCTTGCCCAGGTCGAAATTACACATAGCATCATCAAAATCTATCAACAAACTTTGGGAATTGGCTGCTGACAGGGGTAGCTTCGGAGGTAAGGGATATGAACATTTGGTGTGTTTATTGACCAGTTCTTGAGCCATACATTGTCACAGTTGCACTGAAGTTTGTTCCCATAGAGATCAAAGTACATCAGAGACTTCAGATTCTCCAAATGACTTTGATTAATGACTTTTAGGTTGTTGAACCTTAAAGAGAACACCTGAAGGCTTTCTAAGCTGGAGAACATGCCAGGAACCAATGACTCTATGTTGTTGTTTTCCAGGCGCAGCATTTTCAGTTTTTTTTAGTTTTCGGAATAAAGAAATATTTAAATAAAGACTTCGATCTCCAGATTTTGTTCCTGAGATATCCAATTTTGTGAGATTAGTCAAGAAGTCCAATTGAAGATGGTCCAAAAATACCATGGAATTTTTTCCTAGGAGTAGCTCCTGCAAGCCATTCAGCCCTTGAAAGAAGTTGGTTGGAACAACCTGAATCCCATGCATTTGTCCTTCTAGGTTAAGTTGTTTCAAGACTTGAGGTTCTTAAATGGAGGAAATAGCAAGGTCCTAGTGGTTTCATATGTAATTTTATTAAAACTGAGATTCAAAACTTCTAGATTTTCAATGCCCAAGAAAAGATCTGCCTGAAAACTTGACAAGATATTGTATGCCAGATCAAGTTTATAGAGGCGAGTAAGACCAGAAATGCACCCTTCTCTATAACATTCAGGCGGTTCCGGGAGAGAATCAGAACTTGGAGTTTCTTCAGAAACTGAAAAGTTCTGTGCTTCAGAGTTCGAATATTATTGTCTCCAAGGTCTAAAATCTCTAAATTTGAAAGGTGAGCAAAGGAGTATCTGTCAATTTGCACTATCCAGCACCCAGCCAAGTTGAGTTCCTTCAATGAATACAGCCCATAGAAGGCCATATTACTGAGTTCTGTAATGGGATTTCTAGAGAGAAAGAGAGATTGTAGGTACCTCAAGGGTGAAAATCCAAAATCTGAAATATTTTAAACATATTGTGGCTCAGGTCTAGGGCTGTCAAGTTCTGGAGGGAACTCCAGGTCCTGTTGCTGAAAAAGGAAAGTTGGCACTTATTTAGATTTAGCCTTTGGAGGCTGGGCATAGCATCAAACTCACTGTCATTGAGGTGAACCAGATCATTGTTTTGGCTCAGGTCAAGGGACAAAAGCCTGGTACAGTTGGCAAGGTGCTTTATGCCTCTTGCATCAGTGGCATTTTTCCTAAAAACCAAAACCTCTAATATGGGCAAGTTTCTGAGGAGGTGACACACTGTGTTCACATTTAATGACCAGCTCTAAACTCTTGGTTACTAAGGTCCATTTCCCTTAGATTCTGTAGGTGTTTGACCGGAAGCATCTCCAGTTTCACCAGTGTTCCACTCAGATTCAACCTCTTCAGTTGGGGCAGAGTTTCCAGAGTCACATTCTGGATGATTCCATGGCTATTCTGAGAGACATCCAGAGTGGTCAGATTAGGCAGTGACAAAGCAGAGAAATTTAATTCCATTAGCTTGTTCCCCTGCAGGCTCAGCTGGGTTAGGGAAACCAATAACCTGGAGCTATGGTCCAAGGAGATGATGCTGTTGGTAGTAAGATCAAGGGATTCCAGATGTAGAAGATGCTGGACTGCTTCAAGAATATTGGAAAAGTTGGTAATAAGGTTTCTAGATAAACTTAAATGTTTCAATTTGAAAAGAGGGACAAAGGCATTTTTTGTGAATGTGGGTGATTTGATTATGGCTTAGGAGCAAAGTCTCCAAGTTGGACAGGCCCTCAAAGGAGTTATTCACACTTTGAATCTTATTTTCTACTAAGTTCAAAAGGGTCAGATTTTCAAGTCCCCAAAAGGCCTTCTCCTCAATTTTCCAGATGGAATTCCACTCCAGTCTCAAGTCCACCAGAGCAGACAAATTAGTAAAGCAATAAGAGGGGAGGACCTGAATTTGGTTTTGTGTCAGGTTGAGGTGAGTAGTGTATCCAGGGATGTCACAAATGGCATCTGTCAAGTTGGTGATCTTCTTCCGAATGCAGAACACATGGTGAATGTCCAATTCATACTGTGTACATTTACTGAACCCGTATGTCTCTACCAAAGACAACAGAGAAAACCCAATCAAAATGAACCAGAGCTGCTGAGGAGGCAGGTTATCTAAGCACATCTTGTCAGCCCCAGGCATTAGAGTTACTACTAGAAAAAAATCCTTTCACATGTGTGATGCTCATTTTTGAAGAAATGGTCCTTCCATGTGACCTGACTGCAAGGAAAAAGAAAGTTGTTTAGTTTAAATTTCTCTCTCTTAATAAATACCTCATAGCTACTTCAAGAAAACTTTAAAAAATTGTCCCAATGTTAACTTCCAAAACAAATCCATTTCTAAAGTGTATCAGCAAAGACCGGCATTATTCTTCCTATAATCAAAATTGTGAGCGCATAAAGGCAGAGGAGGCAATTGCATATTTAATTTAATTTAATTTAATTTATAGAATTAAGATGCTCCCCAACCCTCCTCTCACCCCTGTGTAATAAAATACCTCCCTTGCTGTTTGGGCTGATACCTGAAATTTCGCCACTGGAAATGCACTTTGGGGTCTGTGGATCTCAGTCCAGTAAAAAGAATTATCCATGGTAAGTGAAAAAAATATCAATGTTTACAGGTTACTTCTATCTTAACGTGAATGAATACAGAAAATACAGAGTCATTGCTATAAAGCCACTCATTTCACCACAGTTTATATTTACATCTCTCAGGCAATTAAACCCATTGTCAGCATATGGCATTCCTGGTAAACAGAAAAAATACAACTACAATAATCTTAGCTCTGTCAGTTTACTTTCTGATGTGTGCTAACCAAGTTTTCTCCAGCCTTGCTTTCCATTTTCAGCCTGTTCTACAGCCACTCCTGGGAATGTAGTTGAAAAAGAGCACCAGCCCAAACAGACCTTGACTCTAATCCTGTGTCCTTTGACAAACTATTTAATCCTTCTGAACCTCTTTCCTTATCCATACAATGAGATAATAATGCCTACTCCCTCATAACATTGTGCAGATTCAACAAGACAACTGACAATTTAAAGTTCCCAGTGTGGTGCCTGGTACACTGCAGAGCTCAATAAAAGGCTATTCCCTTCTTTTTGCCCTAATTCTAGGCCAATACCATTTTTGTGTGGATCTTCTAGCTCTTGTCTCAAAACACTGGTAGTTACAAAGGAAGGAAGAAAATTAGTAGTTGCTTTGGGTTGTTTTCTTTCCTTTGCATATATTTTCATATGCACATAAAAAATATGACACATTTTCTAGTATAGTTTTATTCTAAGAATCACAAAACAAGCATCCATTATAGAAACTGGATATATATACATATACCTAACAAAACTGGAATTTTTTGGATTGCTACATTGATGATCACCACAGTATTATAATAATAGAATCACAAAGTATGACTTAAAAAGCTTTTATAAGTAAAGTAAGGCACTTATTGAAGTCTGTAATATTAAGACTCTCAAGAATAGTACATAAGAGGGCCCATCTGCTTACAACATCAGTAACCCTTGGCATTATCCACTTTTATAATTTTTGTAATTCTTATGGTATTAAAGTGATATTCCATTGTCTGTTGTTGACATATTTCTGAGAATTTGTGATTTTGAGAATATTTCCATATACTTGGTAGCTATTCGGACTTCTCTTTCAGTGAGCTGCCTATTTATATACTTTTCCCATTTTCCTATTGGGTTTCTTGTTTGTTTTTTTCCCTTATAATCAGTGGTCATTTTTGTATATCCTAGATATTAATCCCTTGTTGGTTTAATGATTTAAATATCTTCTATAGATTCTCCATTAATTATTTTATTTGGTGTAGGTTTTGATAAAGTCGGAAAAGTTCCCTGCTACTCCTAATTTTTTTAAAGAAAATAATATAATTGAGTTTGACCAGAACACAAATCAGGAGGGGCAAACAGAGTCATCAACTAAGGGAGAGTATGTAGGGACAATAACTTTCTTGCACAAATAGTAAACTGATTCTAAATATGGAAGCATGAAAATATCAAGCACTTACTATATGCCTGGAACTTTCATGGACATTATTGACTCACTACAAAACTCAGCAAGACAGTCTTAACGCCATTTTATATATGGGGAACTGGAAGCTCAGAGAGCATGACTTGCACAAATATTGCACAGCTAATATGTGACAGATTAGTGATTCAAATCAAAGAACTTCATGTTCTTTCCACTATATTTTGTCATCCCTTAATTCCAAAAGAGGAGCCCCCAAACATTTGTAGCAATGATTATATCATAGGGATGCTTGTGTTATTCTATCTCAGTGATTGCTTTGAAGAATGCTAATCTGGTGTATAAATTCTAGAATATTCCAGAAAAAAGATGGTGTCATAAGTTTATGCTTGCAGCTTATATTCCTGTCCATGACAGATACAATGAAAAGGCAATGCTCTGATGTTCTAAAATGCTCTAATTTCAAGTCAGCGTCCTGGCATAACGACTGAGATGAGTAGATTGATGCAGTACTAAGAGGCCAATGCTTTAAGGAATTTTAACCCTGTTAGGTAACAAGAAGAAAATAGATCAAAGGATGAGAGATTTCATTGTAAAAAAGTAAATAAAGAGAAGGAGAAAGAGGAAGGTGAGCAGAAGAGGAAGAAGAAGTAGTAGTGTAAGTCAATATGTCTTGCATAAGTGTGTGGCTGGGGGAAACTTGGTGGAAAAAGATAGAACTGCCAGATTAATGTGTTCTCTGCTCTCATCTATGACAAGAGATACCCATATGACCACTAAAATCTATCCCTGTTTGTTGCAGGAAAATTTTACGTGAAGGAAAACTGTAAACATCCAAACTTGTCCAAATATCCAAATTTTCTACCCTGACAAGGGACAGAAAGGGACAAGCCTCATTGGTATAGTTTCCACAGAGACAAGGTTAGTGGAAGCTGCTGGTGTGACTGCAATCAAAGGAGCATTCAGAACCCATGCCGAAGCAGGAAGCTGAGACCTGTAAGCCAGAGAAGGAGTGAAGTTCTTAAAGGTGGTAAAAATGAAGGGCTTCTAGAAGCAGGTGTGAAACTAGGTTTAGCCTGCCAGGTAGATAAGATGGGAGAACAGTTGGTTAAAAGAGCAAATAGGATTTTTCTTTAAAGATTGCTTCCAGGCCCACCTGAAGACCTTTGTCACATGGTTCAGCACTCTTCTGGAATCTTTGAGATGTTATGGAATCAAAGCTGAGAGAGCACACCAAAAAGTGAGACATATTTTCTAGTTTATGGAGGAAAAAATATGGCGTAGATGATAGAAGATCTGTTCATCCTTCTGGCAACCAAATCAAAGTTGTGATGGAAACAAGGAGCAGCAGCAAGGAAAAATAGCCTGGTATCTAGATGAACAAGCCACACAACTAAGGAGAAATACAAGAAATCACCATGCAACGGCAGAAAGTAGATGGGGAGAGGATGTGGGGCTTCCCAGTCTCAAGCTGCTGAGATGGAGGTGGAGGCTGTGGCAGATGCCTCTTAAAGGGGCCGTGTCCGCAAGCGGATTTTCGCGGTGACAGACCTGCTCACTCTGAGCACCAGTGCCGATTCTGCTGCATACAGGGGGCACCAGGGACTTACAGGGAGATATTGTCAGAATGAGGGCCAAGGCGAGACACACTCTGTACAGAAATGCCAGCAGTATCCATCGTTCCCTGTTGCGTCCTCCCCTATACCAGTGTGCCGGACACAGCACCGGCCATAGCCATGACATCATCAAACTGGATAGCAGAGGTTGCTCTGCCCAGAGGATTCCCTGAAACCCTGCCCCCAATCATGGCTCCACCCAAGCCATATCTAGGTATAGCCTCATCAAGTCAGGTGCTCCTTGTAGCAGTGCCTAGACTCACACTGGAGGCAGCTGGCCTTGGTTTCTGGTGTGGCCTTTTGAGGCAACTATAAGCACAGCATCTGTGGATTGCTTGCTGAATCTTAACAGGTGGCCCTGGAGGGGTAGAGGCTTGGGCTAAATTTGGCCTGCAGCTGAACCCCTCTCAGGACTGTGCCACTGGACTACTTCACAAATCCACACTAATAAGACTGGAGACTTAGGAGCTTTGCTTAGTACATAGAAACAGACACCAAAATGGGAAGACAAAGAAGCAGAAACCATATGAGAGAACAGAACAGAGATCCAGATATAATGGAGTCAAGTAATCTAACAGATGCAGAGTTCAAAACACTGGTTATAAAGATGCTCAATGAACTTTTGGGAAGTGTAGATAAATTCAGTGAGAACTTCAACAAAGAGATAAAAACATAAAAATGGAAATGGAAATTATAAAAGGGAACCAGTCTGAAATGAAGAACACATTATCTGAGATGAGAAGTATATTAAATGGAATAAACAAAGGAATAAACAAAGTGAATAAAGAAAAGGATCAAATGCCCTATCTAGAGGATGGGAAAGCCAAGGACACTCAATCAGAATGGCAAGAGATAAGATGCCAAGACTATAAAAATAATTTAAGGAGCATATGGGACACTATTAAGGGTCAAATATCCATCTGATCAGCATAACTGAAGAAAATCAAGATGTTGAACAGCTGTTTGAAAAATAATGATGGAAAACTTCCTAACCTGGTGAAGGAAATGGACATAAAACCCCAGGAAGCTCAGAGAATTCCAAAAATCAGGGATCCAAAGAGGCCCACACCAAGACACATCATAATTAAAATGCCAAAGGTTAAATACAAAGAATATTAAAAGCAGCAAGAGAAAAACAGATAATTACTTATAAGGGAACACCCATAAGACTGGCAGCTGATTTCTCAAAAGAAACTATGCAGGACAGAAGGGCTTGGCACAAATATTCGACAGGATGAAGACCCAGGATCTACAACCAAGATACTTTATCCAGCAAAGCTATCATTTAGAGTGAAGGACAGATAAAGAGCTTCCCAGACAAAAATAAGCTAAAGGAATTATCACCACCAAGCCAGTATTACAGGAAATGTTGGAGGGACTTCTTTAAGAAGAAAAAACACAAAAGACTCACTTCAGATTAAAAGACACACACAGACTGAAAAGAAGGGTATGGATAAAGATATTGCTTTGATAACCTAGAAGGTATTTAAGTCAGAAGAGAAAGATAAACACTATATGATTTCACTTATATGCAAATATAAGGCATAAAAGAACAAACTAATCAAAAACAGACTCACAAATATAGTGGACAATTTGGTGATGGACAGAGGGGAGGGGTTTGGGGGCTGGAGAATGGGTGAAGGTTAAAGAAGTACAAATTAGTAGATGATGGTCATCACGGGGATGGGGAGCACAGCATAGGAATGCAGTTAGCATTAATATTGGCTAGGTGGAGGGTCAGGGAGGGAGGGAGCAATTGGGGGATCATTTTATGAACTATATAGATGTCTAACCAATGTACTGTATACTTGAAACTAATTAAAATAAATAAATTTTTTAAAAGAGTGAATAGGAAGTATCTGTGCAAAGTCTAAACAGCATTGTTTCTTGCAGATTGATTTTGATTTTAGGCCCATCACAGTAGTATGATGCACAGAGCCTTTAAAAGGAATGGAACAGGGCGCAGAGCCAAATTCTTCTGGTTAGAGCATTCACAATCAGGCAGGGATTGTGAAGATATAAGAATTTTTATAGCAGATTTTATCCTATTTAATGCAATGTTATGATAATATCACTGCGTTATTCTACCTAATTTATATACATTTTAGAAAATTTTATATATGCCAACCATATTTCTGAACCAACATGCTAATACACACTTGTCTTATTCAAAGTCAGAATATTTTTCATTGGAACTAACTAAAATTTAGGATGTATTTTTACCAATGTATAAAATTTAGTCTACAAACATAGGATTTAACATTTGATTAAATATGATATTTATGGTTGTTATATTTCGAAAAATTGGCATCAGGTTTTCAGTTTAAAATGTAACTTAGTTCTAAAACTGTTTTTTTAAGGAAAATTACTTCAGCCTAGAATATCTACCACTAAAATGTTATATGCCATGAATTGCCTAGATAGAAAATTCCTCACTGAAAAAAGTTTTAAAATTTTTGTTTTAAATTTTTTCCAATAGGTGTTACATGCAGGTATATAAAAATTCAAACAGTACAAAATAACATATAATAAAAACTTAAGTTTCTCTCTCACCCTAATCCCCAGGCCTCCTCCCCAGAGGTAACCTTTGTTATCAGTTTTTCCTGTATCCTTCCAGAAAGAAAAACCTCTAAAAATGTCAATAAGGATAAAGTATGAGAATACTGGACAATGGAGGGGAAAGGAAGGAGCCCCAGCGAAAAGATAAAAGGGTACACAAAGTGAGGAAGCAGGAGATGTGAAAGACTACTTTGACTAGTTTGTAAATTTGTCCTTAATTCATCTTTTTTAGAGATCCCCAAGCCTAAAGCTTTACTTTCTGGTAGCAAAGCTTGCTATACCAAAAGCATCCAAAAACTAAGCATCTTATTCCAGGTACCTTAATAGTTTTCCTCTACAAAGAAAAAAAATAGCACAAAAATAAAATGGATGCAATCTAGCACAAAGCTGCTATAGAAATTCTAAAGCTACACTTCTTAAAATATCTGGAACTTGACTTCCCCCTAGTCATTTAAGAAGCAAAATATATGAGAAGAAAGGGGGAAATTTATAGCCAATACAGAACGAATTAGCTAGCTTATCGGGAAAAACAGAAAGTTGGGTGTTTCCTCCATTAGCTACCCGATTCCATTCCTGATCCTCCTCTGTCCACTAATACCCCATACATTGACATTTCTGTGCCCTTTGCTATGTATTGGCCCTTGACAGCCAGACACCCTCTCCCGTCCCCACAAGGCTACAGCTGCTCTTTTGGATAGGTCTCTGTCAAACCAGCCTATTAAACTCGAAGTCGGATATCCACACAGGAAAGTAGGAGCTATGGTTCTCTCTGTACTGGAAGTCAACTGACTTGCAAGTCTCCCCATCACGTATTCACTGTAGAAACTGACAAGATCAGAAAACTGTTTGAAGCTTTTCAAGGCAGTTGCTGCTGTACTTTTGAAACAGGATAGATAGCCTAGGGATGTCCACTCCCCCTTCAGGATATGGCTCCAGAATTTTTCCTTTCTTCAGCTCTCTCTCTATTTTTAGCTCCAGCAAGGGGAGACAAGCCCAAACTGGTCCTTTCTATGTTAGAGGACATCTTTGCCGAAACCTGACCTTTGGCTAATTATAATATCATTATAATGTCATCTGCATTGTAGATACTGTGGTGCTATCATGCACCTGATGCCTTGACAATTCCAGAAATACCAAATAAGGAAGAAACCAAGCACCCTGCCTGCTGGGAGGAGACAATAATACTCTGTCAGTACCACACCCCGGGCCTTGCCCCCAAGAAGGACAAAGGCCCATAATCCAGACATCCTCGGGCAACTCCATCTCTGCGTTTGCCCACACTTCCCTCTTAAGTGTGTACTTTCACTTCAATAAATTTTTGTGCTTTCCTGCTTGATATTTGTCTTGTCTGTGAATTCTTTCTCATGTCATAAGACAAGAACCTGGTCACCAGAACTTCAGGTTGTATCTTCTTTTGGACGTTCCAGTAGAGCTCTCCGGCATCACTTGGACAGATAAGAGTGTGCCTAAAATTAGCACCCAGAAGATCTAACTCTATGGAATTTCTTTTTCTTAAACCTCAACACTTCACTTCAGGATAGGACATTTTAATGGACAAAGAGAAACCTAAATTACTTTGTTTTCAAGTTAAACTTTCTATTTTGAGTTAATTGTAGATTCATATGCAGTTGTAGGAGATAATACAGAGAAATGCCTTGTTCACTTTGCCTAGTTTCCCCAATGATAACATCTTGTTTAAAACTATAGTACATCACAACCAGGATAATGGCATTGATATAACCCACTCGTCTTGTTCATATTTCCCTAGTTTTACTTGTATTTATGTGTCTTTATATTTAACACTATAAAATTTTATTATGTATGTATGTATGTTTGTATATCAACCACTGCAATCAAGATACAGAACAATTACATCACCACAAGTAACCATTAATTTGTTTTTTCATCTCTATAAGTTTGTCATTTCAAGAAAGTTATATAGTTCAAACCACACAGCATGTGACCTTTTGGGGTTGATTTTTTTTTTTTTTTACTCAGCATAATCCCTTAAGATTCATCCAGGTTGTTGTGTATATTAATAGTTCATTCCTTTTTATTTTTGAGTGATATTTCTTGGTATGGATGTACCAGAGTTGGCTTACCCATTCATCAGCTGATGGACACCTGGATTAATTTCTACTTTTTTGACTATTATGAATAAAGTTGCTATGAAACATTCATGTACAACTTTTTGTGTAGGCAATATTTTTCGTTTTTCAGGGATACTGTTAATTCACTTTTAACCCAGTCTTTTTAATTAAGAAAGGTAAGTGATATGAAAGTATTTCACCTACACTGGATTCACTTGCCAAACTGTGAAACACTAGCCCATCTCTATTATGACTCAGCATAACACTTAAAAAAATTAGAGAGGTGAAGTGACTTGTCAAAAGAAAAAGCATAAGAAGAACCCAAGTTTTTCTGATTTAAAGTTACTTTCACTTTCCACCAGGTTGTCCATGTAGGTTTTAGTTCCACGTCTGGTAGAAAAGGCCGATAAAATCCCACTAGAGATAATGTTATTTTGCAAGATGGATGGCTATCACACAAACAGCCTTGATACAGGGATTCCTTAAGGATAAGAATAGTAAAAAGAAACAAAGAGATAAGTCTCTCTTAAAAATATAATTGCCACATGGCTTCACATATTTAATGCTGACTCTAATCATATTTCTCAGCAAAATCTCCATTGACTAAAAGGTTTAGTAAACTTTTTTCCAAAAGAAAAGTTTTAAAGATTGTGGGGTTTTTTTTTTATTAAAATGACAGTATATTTGTGGATTAGTCAGACATTTATAATGAAAACTATTGCTAACTTTTTTATGGTTTATGGTATAGAGGACACCAGATTTGACTATCACTAAATTGTATTTCTAATTCAGTGGCAAAACTGCGTTTAATAATCACAAAAGTAGAATTAGGGCAACTTCAAATATTTTAGGCATAAAATAACATTATTATTATTTACACCTCACTTCACCTATAAACAGGTGATTTGATACAATGGAAAAAGTATAGGCTTTGGAATCAGATTTGAACCTTTGCTCTGTGTAACATTGGACTAGTCACTTAAACCCCTGAGAACCTTAGTTTTGAAAAATATATCAAATGAGAGTTAAAAACCCATACCTTCCAAGGTTTTTTCTAAGTTTAAATGAGATAACATGGATGAAATTGCCTAGCACAAGGCCTAGCATGTCATAGATGCTCAATAAATGTCAATTCTTGTTAAGCAGGAATTGAGACTTGTATCCCAAATACAAGAAGACATGAAAGTCAAGCCTAAGTGTTTTAACTTGTTCTGAAATGATCAAAACATCCTATTCACTGATAACATCATCAGGTTTTCAGGACATGCATAATCTGATGATCATTTCTACATCATCGAGGTATAACAAGAAGGAGGTCAGACTTGAGAATTCACCAAAAATGGAGGAGGGTTCTCCCTACAGGAGAAAAACATCAAGAGCAAGAAACCAGATTAGATGCCTAAGGGGGTTACACTTGTCCAGAAGCTGAAGGCAAAATGCACAAATTTTTAGGTGTGATGAGAAGAAAGAATTAGAGAGAGCAGTATGGAGTAAGAAAGAAAATGAGTGATAATGGTGGGAGGGAAAAGAGACGAAGATTTGAACTGTTGCTATGGAGTCTTTAAGGAGATGGACAAAAGAGGAATTTTATCAAGCTTCACTGCTTGACATGCCATGTGAACCCCTTTAAGAAATCAACAGAAAAGTTTCCCTTCAAGGAAAAGCTTTTAAGTTAGATTTGTGTTTGACTATGCACCAAGACAGTAACCAGAGGGGACCTAACTTTTAACAGTTTATACAAGCCTGATACAAAGTCATTCACCATTGCATCTCTTAGCAAGCAGGAATGCTGATTGATTGCACATTGCCTGGACCCTAAGGAGCTTGAAGCCTTTGCATTCTCTAAATCCCAGTGAAAAAATTTTACTGGAAGTACTGATCTTTTCAACCCATCCCATACCTGGAAAGTAAGGAAAAGGGGCTGGAAGTTCTTGGACCTGAAGTAGGTTCAGCTTTGAAGTCTGCAAAACCTGGCTTTAAATCCCAGCTCTGTCATTTACCAACTATGCTCAAGTTATATACTTGTCTTAGCCTCAGTTCCTCATCTGTATCCTAGAATTCAATTAATGGCCAGTATCCACCAAGTTACTCAGAACGAAAGTTTGTGCTGACACTGAGCTACCAGGCTCCTGGTTAGCTCACTGCTTCCTGATATGTTACACCAGCTGGCATTCCTCGTGTTCCTAGAGGAAAGCAGAACTGAACTGAGAGGTCATGGATCCAATGGAGAGGGGTAGGGGAAGAAATATTCTGTACTGCCAAGGTGGCTACAGAGATCCTCTTGACCTCGCTGGGGGTTTAGACCCGTCTAAATTCCTGGACCTTTTCAGCAAACCCAATAGGGGAAGTGAAAGCTGCTGCATAGTTCAGTTCACTGAGACATAGTTTTATTTGCACAACAAAAATAGTGCTGGGTGGGGTTGGAAATGAAGTTGGGGTGACATGGGAGTTGGGGAGGAGAGCTGTACCTCACTAATACTGGAAATGCTTGACCTTAAATAACAAGGTTATGCAAGAGGCTGATCCCGAAACTGCCATTTACTTAGCTCCCAGTCACTAGGGAGCTTTCAGAGCAAATGGGCTTTGTGTACCCTGGCCTTTCCCAACCCAGGAGCTAAGCCAGCTTCTCTTAGGTGGCAAAGTGAGGAGTAAAAGTGTGACTCAGGCAGAAGAGGGCATAGGCTACCACTGCCCTTGACTTCCATGGATAAGGTTGAAAATCCAGCTTGAGAAATGAACCAGGGAATTCCACTAAGAGGGAATTCCACTAGACTGCCACCCACCTGCTCCTTTTCTAACAGAGAAGGAGTCCTGTGGCTTAATCCATCTTGGGATCATTTGCTGATCCTAATCCCAGATATTACCCATTGCCTTTACTGCTATGCTATCCTTAAAAGGTAGAAGAGTCCCAGAGCTGGGAGGGAGTTTCAGAGGTCATCAAGATTTTTAAGCAGGCCTATACCTAATACATGGCTGAAGAATGCTGAGCCTATCTGTCAAGGTCTCCACGGAAAGAGAGTTTCCCAACTCTCTCAGTAGTTTGTAAAAGTATTTGTTTAGTGGTTATACTCAGTCCTCATCTTCTGGGCTTTACTCTCTGCAATTTAAACCTATC
This sequence comes from Eonycteris spelaea, assembly GCA_003508835.1. Taxonomy (NCBI): domain Eukaryota; kingdom Metazoa; phylum Chordata; class Mammalia; order Chiroptera; family Pteropodidae; genus Eonycteris; species Eonycteris spelaea. Next base: position 83,212 of record PUFA01000736.1, read on the forward strand.
TCTTTTATTTGCTTTTTCTGGAAATAAGGAGAAACTATAACACACATTACCTAGAATAAATGTAAAAATGACACATGCCTATAAAATGACATTAGGGACAAGAAGGACTTCTTAGGTTATGTTCTGAAGAAAAAGAAGAAGGAAGGTGTCATGAGAAGGATAACCATACATAATTTATCAACCAAATCACAACACTTTTAAGAATGAAAGTGACAGCAACATAAAAAAACATTAATGGAGTGCAGCAGCTGCACATCTGGTTGCCTTAGATATAGATAACAAAGAAAAATCCAGTTAACTCAACTACATTTTATTTATAGCTTCCAATTAAAACAATAACAATAATTTCCAAGTTTGAGGAAATAGATAAATAGGGACAATAGGGAACTGAATACCAAGATAGTTGAAATATTGGTAATATAACCAATGTATAGCCCAAAGGAAGATTGAGTTCCTAACTCTAGATACATACTGTCCCTTATAATGTGACCTTATATCATGCTTTCCTTTTGGACAGCTCTCCAAGGATCTTCCTTTGCCACTCTGAAATGTCAGGGCCCTATTTCAAAACCCAGGGAGTGGTAGGGACATCCTAGCTCTTTTCTTGATTTCTTGGTCAGCATTTGCATTGCCGTAGCAAGGAGGGACTGCTTCATCTTTTAACCATAAATGCACTTTCTAGTTTAGCAGACAGACAGAAAACCTAGATTTTAATCTTAGCTCAGTGAGTCATCCAGAGCAAATCAAATATTTTTCCTTTATCAAAACCTATCAGTAAGAACTCACTTCCGCCTGCCTACCTTCTTAAACAACAGTGTTGCTATGAGGGTCAGGGAACAGACAGAAAGTCTGGTGATTGTAAAAGAACAAAAGCTCCCTCAAATCAGACATACCTGAGTTCAAATCCTGCCTCTGCCTAACAATGTGTGTCCTTCAGGAAGTCAGATCACATAAACTCAGTCTTTTCTGTAAAAGGCAACAAGGCTCTCATAAGTTTACTGCAAGGATTAAATTATAGCATTGTTTAGCACATAGATCCTCAATTAATGTAGCCATATTTGCCTGTGTTCAACATGCATTCCCCCATGTATATGAACATTATTACCCTGTTTCTATATTATTCTACATTTCCTATTATGACAGGAAGCCAAGAAAAGAAGATGTGAAACAATGGATTTACTTAACTGCAAACAGAAGTTTAGATTATTTCACTGTTGCTCCAGGGTTCAATATTTACATAAACGAAAATTTTTCCCATCCTTGTAAACCACTTTCAAATCACTTTCCATAAGGAAAGAATGTACTTGTGGTTCTCAATCCTGCTTGAGCAACAGTCACCTAGGGATTAAAAACAGGCATTTTCTGGGCCCTGCTCCCAAATCTGTATTTTAAACAAATGCCTCAAATGTGTAGCCAAGGATGAGAAGCCCTTAAGCCAGTAGATCTCAAGTTTAAGCATGAATCAGAATCATCTGGAATGATTTTTAAAACACAGATTGCTGGGCCACACCTCCAGATTTTCAGATACATTTGGTATGAAGAGGAGTCCAAGAATTTGAATTTTCCCCATCTTCCCAGGTGAAGTGATGTTACTGGTTTAAGGACCATACTCTGTTAACAACTGTCACAGCCTATCTGAATTTAGCCTTGATGTCAAATAATTCCCTCGTCCACTTCCTCAGTTTGTCCCTGAATGGAAATAACTGCTGAGGGAATTGAAACTAGCCCCAATCCTCAGTTATCAAGTCAATCTCTATTCTATGTATCACTATAGAAAGCAATCAGATCGCTACTCTCCCAAGGTCATCAAGACTAAGCAGAGGGTGACACACATTATACACACCTCAAGCCACTTGCTCCATAATGTAAATTTTCTCCTCAACAACTTCTGGCCCTGGAAGGGCAGGGCTGGCTCAGTAGGGAATAGCAGTCTTTGACCTCAGTGTTTCCCTGGGGTGTACCCACCACAGAGTACAATCTGAGAAACTTAAGTCCTGATGCAGATAAGTCAGCACCCAGATCTAACAATTTTCCAGAAGTAGATAAACTTAACTCTGAGAACAGAACCCTAATCTTGTCACATTTACACAGTTATCACGCCTCAGGAGAACATTTGAGCTTCTTTTCCAAGGCTGATGACCCAATTGTTTTTACCTCCCACCCACCCCACCCTCCAACCCACATGTCCTTCGAAGGCATTCCCAAACTTGACAAAGGAGCATTCTAGTGAGAGCTTTTAGAAAAACTGGGTTTCATGACTCACACAGTACCCGAGAGTATGACACTCCTTCAAATAATGCTCTATACCATTTGTGACAAGCTACTCTAATAAATAGTCTCAGTTGAAAGCTTGCCACAAATTAAATTGTACATAGCTTGTTGTTATTTTAAAAATACTTTATGGGTTTTTTTTTCTGTGAAATTGGGATTAATGGATGCTTGCATTTCTACTCTTGGAAGCTTTTGATAGTGTTATTTGAAAATTTGGCTGGGATGGGAGAAATGAGAGAGGAGGTATATGCTCTAGTCTGAGGGGTCTATGGGACTTGAGGCTCAATAAAAATACCTCAAAATTGCTTAGCACTTTATAATTTACAATTCTGTCACATAATCTCCGTGAAGTTCTACAGAAGAAGAAAGGAGGCCTAGAGAGTTAGCGTGACTTGACACTCAGTAAGTGATATCATTGATTGAGATTCAAATCCAGGCCTCTTGACCTTGAATCCAGTGCTTTTACACTTGAGCACAGGTGGTGTAAACACAGACTTTGATGCCTGCTCCCCAAGGCCACAGCATGGACTGTGGGTAATTTGGGCCCAGAGTGCTACCTAGAATTCTACCCTTTCCTTCCAACTGCTTACTTACTCCTGGCACTTCTGAGGTGTGGCAAAAACCAATCAAGAACCACTGCAGTGGTCAAAATGGAAATTAACTCTAAACTTGCATATGCTATCTTAGAGAGTTTATTAGACTGAGAATGGAAGTACAATTTAAAGAACTGTGATAATTTGCACAGCATATTCTGCCAGTAATTATGCAGCACCTAACTTAAGATGTACATGGGATGACAAATTCTTTTTTCCAGTTTTATTGACATATAATTGTCATATAACATTGTATAAGTTTAAGGTGTGCAACACAATGATCTGATATATGTAGGTATTGCAAAATGATTGCCACGATAAGCTTAGTTAACATCCATTACCTCTCAGTTATAAAAAATTGTTTTCCTTATCATGAAAACTTATAAGATCTACTCTCCTGAAAGTGGCAGGATTTCCTTATCTTTTTATGATTTAATAATAGTCTATTGCACATATATACCACATTTTCTGTATCATTTCAACCATTGTTGGACACTTAGATTATTTCTATGTCTTTGCTATTGTGAATAATGCTGCAATGAACATGGGGGCACAGATATCTTTCAGATCCCAAATTCTTAATAGCTGCTTAAGTCATCGGGTATAGGTGCAAAGATGTAAGCAGTAGGGAACAAGGCTTGTTGGCTGATATGATAGATAATAAATGCTATACCACCTCCATGTAATACCACTGTCCATGGTGAAATTTTTAAATGAGTTACTTTGTAGAAAAGAATAAGTATTTTCTTGATCACTCAGACTCTAGTAATGCCATCTATGTCTTGGAAAGGACCTCTTTCCATAATTCCCTGTATATTGCTGAGATGCTAATCAAGGATCAAGGAAAGGGAAACAACATACCTGTGAGAAGTTCTTGGTACATGTTCCTGTTGCTCGCTTTCTGCAGTCAGCATTTCTCTAATAAGAAACTTCTCTCCTGAGAAGCTTCAAAATCTCAAGATGATTGTACTGAGCTCTTAAGACATGTGACCAAAAAAAGAAGCACTTTGTTCCTCCTCAGACCTATACTTTTTTTTTTCTGATTTGTTCATTTTGGAGGAACTAAGGGGGTTTCCTCAGAAGTACCAAAATTCTGTTTGGTGTGTGTTGCAAACAGATTTTTAGTGAGAATATTTCATCTTCTGCCCATTACAAGTTCCCCCAGATTTATTGCTCCCTGGGAGCTCCTAGGGTTGCTCAGCTGGTTCAAGCTCTATGTTAAAGCAATTCCAGCTAACATGCCTGGAATTGCACATGTTAATTGGTAAGAAGAGGTTTCTCTTCCCTTGTTTCCTTCTTGAAACTTGTGTGCTTCTTCTTCATCTATGCCTCAGCTGTGTTTGAGCCTTGTGATCAGAATGTCTGATCCTGCTTCCTTCCCCTCTGACTCCATCTTTCTAGCACAAACTTGGCTGCCTGTTGAAGAGATTACCCATGTTGTTCTGCATGTTCTTTGGTTTCTGGTGCAGAATTTGTTTCTTTCCCTTAATAATGGGCAAGAGAACCTTGTGAAGAGTGAATCCACACTATAAAGAATGATTCAAAATATTTATGAGAGGGTGGGGAAAAGAAACACCTCAAAAACCCATTACAGAACTGAAGAATTTCTAGCCAGGTCTTGATAGTTTAACCTTAGTACTTTCTCCTTATTTCTATATCTCAGGAGCCAAGATTGACTTCTACTATGTGTGTCACAATCCAGAAACTTGGGGTCGAACCTCCTTTGATAGCCCAGTGTTCCTTACTTTTAAGTACTGAAAGCACAAAGTTTCAGTAGAGGTGTAGCACAGAAAAAGAGAAAAAGCAGAATAATGCATTTTGCAATAACATCATAATGGGGAAAGGGTGGGACACACCTAGATAAGTATTTTTCTGTGTGCGTGGATGCGGGGACATCCCCCTAGCAGGATCTTTGAGATTTGTGGTAATGCCCTCTTTTGGGGGGAGCTCTCTTTTGTCTTTTTCTATACTCTCACTCATACTATGTACCATCTCTTGTTTTATAACAACAACAGCAATAATAATAATTATTATTATTATAATAATTATAAATAAGTTAATGGTGAAAATTAGGGAGCATTTCTCATGTGCTAAGCATTGTAATGAGTGCTTTACACGTATTTATGCAGGTACAAAAAAACTCTATGAGGTAAATGTTATCACTTTCCCAGTATTTAAATGAAGAAACTAAGACAGAACAATTAAATAAGCAGCCCAAGTTCACCCAGCCAGTAAGGAACAGAGCTGTGATGGTATCTCTGTTCACCTAGGCACAGATGTGGCTTCTCTTGATTCTGTGTACTTTCTATGGGTGGGTTGAGCTAGTGTCTTCTCCTCCTTGGGATCCTGGAGCTCTCTTGCCCAAGGCACCGCCAGCTCTTCTGAACACTCTTGATGTGCCCTGAGGCCTATACTTTTTAATAAAATTATTTATTTTAACTGAGACAATTTAGAAAAACCACAAAATTTTTAAAAATAGAAAGTCATACTAACCGACACCATTCCTAAAAGTCCTTTCATTCATCTTTCTGGGAGTACTATTCCTGGGAGATTTTTCTTAATAAAAAGATCTTTCTAAGCTTACCAACAAGACATCACCCCCTTCCTTGCCACTCAGAGATAACTTCTTTATATATTTCTTTCTCAAAACCATTTATGATCAGTTCCCCCAAATGAGCTGCAAGAAAGTCAAGGTTAAAGCTGCGCTTTGGTTCATCGTGTAAGTAATTTATGGAAGAAATTTAATTGAGCTAGTAAGTGCATTTTTGTGGACAAATACACCAGAATGTTGATCTGGACATTCTTCAAACTGCACAAGCTCTTCCAACCAGCCTATAGACCAATGAAGTATGATGCTACAAAGAACATATATTTTAATGCACTTTATTATGTACCTAAAAGAATAAAAGGTATTTTTATTTTTGTCAGATGCTTTTTTTAAAAAATCAGTCCACCTCTCCTGGGCTATCCAATTTCCACATCTGCACTACTGGAGAAATTCCTGGAAGAAGGAAGGAGAAAGAAAGAAAAAATGGCAGATCTAGAATTGACTTCTTTATGATCATATAAACATACGCTTACTATATGACTCAGCAATCACACTCCTGGGCGTTTACCCTCGACCAGGATTTCTCAACTTTGATGCTATGAACATGTTGAGACAGTTAATTCTTTGTTGTGCGGGCTGTCCTATGCACTGTAGAATGTTTATTAGTGTCTTTGTCTCCAAGTTGAGACAATAAAAATATTGACAAGTATTGACAAATATCCCTTTGGGGGGGCGGGGCACAAAATAGCCCCTGGTTGAGAATCACATCCCTAGAGAAATGAAACTTATGGTCATGCAAAAACCTATTCTCAAATGTTTATAGAGGTTCTGTTCATAATTCCCAAAATGAGAAACATCCCAAACATCTTTCAATGGGCAAATGAATAAGCAAACAGTGCTAAATGCATTCACTGGAATACTACTCAGCAAAAAAAAGAAAGAGCCATTTATATATAATATATTTAATGGTCTAAAAGATATATATTGAGTGAAAGGAGACAGTCTTAAAATGTTACATACTGTATAATTCTATTGAGATGGCATTCTTGAAAAGATAAAATTATAAGAACAGAAGGCAGATCAGTGGTTTCCAGAAGTTAGGAATGAAGGGAAGTTGTGACAAAGGAATAACAGGAGGCAGTTTGGGGGCGGGGAGGTGATAGAACTCTTCTGTATATTGATTATGGTGGTATTTACATGTTTTAAAGCTTATAGAACTGTATGCCAAAGAAGTCAACTTTATTTTGTGTTCATTGAAAATGTAAATTTTTTAAATAAGAGAGTTCAAAAAAAACATGACACAAGATTTTGATGTAATCAAAATGAGGATGTGATTCAAGAGCTGCTATAGCCATTCTGTCCTTGACAATGTCAATGATAACCAACTTTGGGTCTGTCTTCTCATAACTTCTTGTCATGTGAGATAATACATTATCCTTATGCTTAAAAGCCACTTCTGGTTTGGTTTTCTATTACTTGAGGCTAAAAAGCATCTGCTCACAAATAGATATTGTTACTATTTATTAACATGTTAACATTTCATTTGGTTTTAAAAAGTAAACATTGAACCTCTAATAAAATATATCAAAATAATTAAATGCAATATTAATAGAGAACTATCCAAATGTTTTTTAACTAAAAAAGATCCTGAATGAGAAGACTTTAATAACCTCTCACATCGATACAGCTTTTTACAGTTTAAAACGCAATTTTTTGTTGTTTATCATAGAATGCCTTTATTTTGCCTTCATTTTAAAAAGTAATTTTACTGGATATAAGATTCTTGTTTGACAATATTTTACTTTCAGCACTTTGAATACACTATCCTAATGGCTTCTGCCCTCCATTGATTCTGATGAAAAGTCTGCTGTTAATCTCACTGGGGAGGGGGGGTTCCTTACATGTGGGGAGTTTTCTTTTTCCTGCTTTTATGATTTTATCTTTGTCTTTGACTTGCAACAATTTTACTATAACGTGTCTGGGTATGGATCTATTTGTTTTGTCATATTTGGAGTTCGTTGAGCTTCTTGATTGTTTTTCATTATGTAATGTTTTTCATTAAATTTGGGAAATTTCAGCCATTGTTTCTTCAATACTTTTTCTTTTTTCTTAATTTTATTTTATTATTAGTTTCAAGTATACAATGACTTGATTAGACATTTACACCCACTATTCCCCTGCCTTTACACTCTATAAGGCAGGCATCATTTATCCCATTTTAGAAGTGAGCACATAATGTGAAAATGAGTGATTAGTACCATATTTATGGGCAATACCTTAAAACAAAACAGTAATTAATATTGTGCAAACTTTATTGTATGGATGAGTTGGGAGGGAATTTTTTTGGATAAAGGAGGCTTTTGTTACCCTCAAACTTAAGCTACAATATGCAGAAAGAAAGAAATAAAAATGTTATTGAAGAGTGTGAGAAAAGAGTAGAAAAAATCAATTCTAACCACTACCAACAAGTAGGAGGTGATTTCTGAAGAAGCTGTCACTTTCCTTAGTCCATGAAAAGAACATAGAGGATGAATCAAAGATATCAGCAGGTACTGAGACATTCATTACTGACATATAACAGGTATAGCCTAGATTTTGAAAGATACAGAGGCAGGCATGTATAGATCTGATTTGGTGACTCGAAGCTGTACTTTCCAAAAATTGTACTGTCATCTTGTTACATATAGCAAGCCCTGTCATCTCTGCCTTTGAAATACATTCAGAAACTTACAACTCACCACCACCACTGTTTACACTCAGGTCAATCAATCCAACATCATTTTTACTTATCTTATACCAATAATCCCCAACAGGTCTCCCTGATTCCCACTTGTCCCCTCTAGTCTATTTTAATCGAACAGCCAGAGTGATCCTTGCAGTCAGGTAATGGCATTTGCCTGCTCAAAAGCCTCTAATGCCTTCCTGTCTCACTCAGAGAGAAGGTATTTACAGTGGCTTATAAGGCCTTTTAAAATTTAACCTGTACCCCCACCTCCTCATTTCATTTCCTACACCTTCCCTCTCAGTCACTCCACTCCAGCCACATGGTTTCCTTGTCTTTTTTGAACACACCAACCACACTGCTGCCTGAAGGCCTTTGCACTCAGCTCTTTCTACCTGGTATTCTCAAGAACCCTTTTAATCCTCTCCTTTCCTCAGACTCTTCACCTCATCTAAGATGAGGATACTTTCTTCAGGTATTGTATTTAAATGTTATCTTAGCAGGAGGCCTTTCTTAACCACCCTATGTAAAAAAAAAAAAAAACCTTGCAAGGAGATAAACTTGCATTCATTGAATCAAAAAGTAATGCCTATATGAAATAGCAGCCCCTAACACACTCCATTCACCTTCCCCTGCTTCACTGTTCTTCATAACTTTTCTCAGCAATTGACATATTTATTTATTTGTCTATCTCTCTCTCCCACCCACTCCACTAGAATTATAAGCTGCATGTAGACAAGGATTTAATCTGTTTTGTTCATTGCTGAAACCTCAGCATCTGGAACTGTGCCTGACACATAGTAGGTGCTCAATAGGTATTTGTTGAGTGAATTAACAAAGGAGTGAAGGAATGTAGTAGTCTGTTGATTTATTAGAGCAGTCAACCACTACCCACTTCTATTGGTTTTACATGGGTCAATATCAGACAGAGGAAAATCTGAAATGTACAGCAAAAGATCCTGAACCTTAGGAAGAAATTAAATATAATGTGGGCACAGATGTTTTCATATTCTTCCAGATTTTGAAGAGAGGAAGATTTGCGAAGTGAATAGCTGGTTATATATAAATGGTATCAAAACAACAACAACAACAACAAACAACAACAACAACAGGATTTGATCTCTCAACATCACTAATTATTAGAAAAAATGCAAATCAAAACCACAGTGAGATATCATCTCACACTCATTAGGATGGCTGTTATAAAACAATACAAAAAAATAACAAGTGGTGGCAAGCATGTGTGAAAAAATTAGAAACATTGCACGCTGCTGGTGGGAATATAAAATGGTGTAGTTACTATGGAAAACAGTATAGCAATTCCTCAAAAAATTAAACATCAAATTAACATATGGTCTGGCAATTCCACTTCTTAGTCCATACCCTAAGAATTAAAAATAAGGATGTGAAAAAATATATTTGTCCACCCATGTTCATAGCAGCACTATTCACAATAATCAAAAAACGGAAGCAGCCCAAGTGTCCACTGGCAGGTAAAATGTATACACAAAATGTGGCAAATACATACACTGAAATATATTCAGCTTTAAAAGAAAGACAATTTTGACACATACTATAACAAGGATGAACTTTGTGGACACTAGGCTAAGTGAAATAAACCAGTCACAAAAAGACAAATACTGTATTATTCCACTTATATGAGGTACATAAAGTAGTCAAATTCATAGAGACAAAAAGTAAATTGGTGGTTGCTAGGGCTAGGGGAAAGGGGGGGAAATAGGAAGTTGTTGGTTAATGAGTACCAGAGTTTCAGTTTTGCAAAATGAAAAAAAGTTCTGGAGATGGTAAGTGGTAAAAGTTGCACAATACTGTGAATGTATTTCATTTCACTGATATTGAACACCTAAAAATGGTTAAAACTGTAAATTTTATGTTATGCATAATTTATCACAATTTTAAAAACAGAAAAAAAGCCCAAGATTTGATTTTCTGGCTTATTACTAATAGCTTCAAGAATGATAAAGCCTAGCATCTCACAAAGAACATTTTTGAGGAATAATTATTTGTGTCACTTAAATTATTTTTCTTGGATTAATTTCTAAAA